>DWJN01007357.1:0-10041 GCA_018248895.1 Carystus phorcus
ATTTTGAGCTTTCCTTGCGTGCGCTGAGTAAACGGTGAAAGTTACTAAAAAATCATGTATTACAATATTGTTCCCCTTTAAAAGTTCTAAATAAAAGTCCGCGACAGCATATGTCTAGCTTCTAAGGTTAACCCAAAATAAGCATTTTATGGTTATCAAAATAGTTCTAATATAATAATTTATATGGCAAAACAAAGTTTGCTGGATCGTCTAGTATATTTATATTTCTACAAAATACGAGAAAAACGAGAATCGAGGCATTTTTTTATTTCTATGTCTATTATGTTGTTCCAAGGGTCATATGAACAACCGGATATCGATGTATTTATACCATAACATAGTTACTTTTTGTTTGAGAAATACAAGTTGTTTTAGGAAACAACATGAAAGTTTGCATGCATTTTTTTAAATATTCACCGATTTTTATCATACATTCCTCGCCTAAAGAAATGAAATCCGAGTTTCCCTATTTTTTAGTATTTACGGAATTTATTATGTTTAATTTTGAACATTTTTTTATGTAAAGAAAAGGTTTACTTTTTGAAGACTAGCTCATGGATATCTCAAGCATGAAATCATAAATTTAAACTATTCAATACAATATCAAGATCGTTATAAAAGGAGCACACATAAGCAAAGAATATTTGTAAGTTCGTTTCTTACCATGGATGTTACAACACATTTCTGAAAAAGTGGTAAAATAAAAAAAATATGCACATAAGGGTATTGAGAAAATACCTACATGAGTAAATAATTAGGAACAAATTTGAATTGAAGAAAAATAAACCAAGTAGCATTTATAAAGCCTTTTTTCAGAAAGTAAAGCAGCTCATTTATAGATAACTAGCTGACCCAGCAAAAGTTGTTTTGCCATAAAAAAATTAGGTGTGGACCACCCTTAACATTTAGGGGTATGAAAATAAAGATGTTAACCAATTCTCAGATCTACCCAATACACACACAAAATTTCATGAGAATCGGTCGAGCCTTTTCGGAGGAGTGCGGTAACTAACATTGTGACATGGAAATTTTATATATGTATAAGAAGAAAGATTAAGTACGTCACACTTTCTTATACGTTTTGTATTTGGATGTTTACGTAAGTTACCACAGTAATGGTGAAATAACAGGATCTCTTATTGGTAACGGAAACTTTAAAGTTATTAGTTTCTACTTATACTTCGAATTGAATAATTTAACGTGACTAACGCCTTTTTATCTAACGAGTCTAACATAGTAAAGGTATGGAAAAGTTTGATGCAAATTTTTAAGCTATACAATTTTTGTTGTGCTTTCATTTCAATCCATTTTTTTTATTCATTTTGTACACACACTACAAGTATGGGAAACAGAAAAATCTGAAACAGTTTGTACAGGGCATCACTTATTCCCAATAAGAAATTTCTTCCAGCAGGCCCATAGGTGAAATATACTATAAAATATATCACTAAACACATTTATAATATTATATATACTTATATTTATACACACATACTTTATATATACTCAAATATATTCTACATACATTAATGTTCATTTATAAATACAAATTATATATTTTTAGTCCTTTTTTAATTTATTCTTACAAAGATGATATGGATAATGCGCATTGGGTATTTAATTTGAATTTTATAAGTATTTGGCTAAAGTCTACACAGAACAATTTATGGAATAGAAAAATACAACAGTTAAATAAAGTAATCGTGACAAGACAATAACAATAATTCGTACAGGATTATCAAAATTACGAACGCAAATCAAAGTCAAGGAACTAGTTTCAACAATATAAATTATATTTTATTACACCTACGAGTATATACTGTTATTTATTCGTATGCGTTCTTTAAGTGAATAAAAATAGATTCGTGCCATTTTTTCAAAGAGATTTTTTCAAGTCTAAGAAATAAACGTTTGAAATATTCCGCCAAATTAATTATAACATACAGATGCGTGCAATAGCAATGTGTCATGATAAATGCCAGCTATTACCGTTCTTTGAATATTTCACTGACAGTATAATCGTGTAATTGGGTAAGCCTGGAGTGTACACGACCGCCAACCAACCCAACTGTGGCAAATCGATTTGAGATTTCAAGGCTTTCCTAAGGACTCCGACAAGGCTACGCACTGTAATGTTACAATAACGATACCGAGAGGTTAAAACGCGGCTAGTCATAAGACTAAAGCACTAAAGACACTCAAACTCAAAAACAAAAAGAACTAAAACTAAATTCAAACGTAAACTTCATACATGGCTAATTCAGAAATATTTCTATAGTATCGAATCATTTATGAATAGTGAATAATATAATATACATAAATGTAAATCTCAATATGTGAATCTGGCAATAATTATTATAAACTTTGACATGTATGACTGGATATATATTTTACAACTATATGAAATGTAAGTTCATAAATACATAACACGTAATCATAATAATGAATATTATGTGTATGTGTGTTTAATTCAAATGACGTCTAATAAGATAATTTACTTAAAAATAAACATGTATGTGTCAATAAAGTTATTATTATTGTAATTGTAATAGCATTAAGTTAATAGACATTTGCACACCATCAAAATGGTAAATTGTGAAGTTAGCTAAAAAAATTATTAACACCTTATAGCATGTACCACATTCTAGCAAATAAATGTTAATTTCATTGCATTTCAAAAAAATTATCATACTAGCGGTCACCCAGCTACCCAACGTTTAATTCAATTGATCACTTAGTATCGATTTAAGACATATATGAGCTGTCAGGAAATTAATATGGTACATCTTCGGGGATTACAGCTGACTGCCTGTCCCAGTTCGAATTAATAAACTTACCGTTTTTTCACTTACCTATCATCTATGTCTTCATTAGACTTCGGAGATTCACTGCACCTAGATCTTAACTTGTCTTAATCAAAGATCAGTTTTTGCATACAATGGATATTCTGTTTCTTCTTCTTTTGCTTCTACCAAAGCAGATATAGCATATGCTTCTTTTAGTAAACTCTCTTCTTTTGTCTTTCTTTTCTTGACCGCAGATGGATTGGTGAAGTTTTTGTCGTCGCTGATGTCCATTCGTGATGATAGGTCAACTAGTTACATAAAAAAAACATAAATTTTTAAATTCATTGATATTTCGAAACATATAAGGAATTCGTTACCGCAACATCCAGGTCAAGGCGACTAAAAATACGTTGGTAACCCTTGTTTCTACTACTAAGTTACCTTTTATACGAGGTCACTGAGACAAAAAATATAATGTTAATATAGGCATATCTTTTTAACAAAAACATGGAGGCAACTCTTACAATATTAAATTAATCAGTCGTGGACCGACACGGTCTATTGATCGCCTCCGAGATTGTGTATAGGGCTCCGTTTATTTTAAATAGATATCGACAAGGCTATCTATCAACGTTTCTGGATAATCATCCGTGAAATGCTCTCGGCTATTAATAGTGCGACAGCGTAAGTTAGGTCACGCCTTCAGCTTTAACAATGTGATCTTAAACTTGGACGTATAACTGTAAAAAAAACATAAGGTACCTTAAAAAAACCTTTTACTTAGTTCAGATAATCTTTTGCTATAAGTGTAAACCGACTTCAAAACTAAATAAATGAATAGTAAAAAAGTCCTTTAAAAGTTTTACAATTTTTTTTTATAAAAAACAATAGCAAGATTGAGAACTGTTCCTTTGTTTAATGTCGGTTAAGGATTATTTTGGTCCAGGAAATATACTTATTACAAAACGTGGACTAGCAAAGTACCGGTTTAATCTTCTATTAGACCTAGTAAAATAAACCTTAGCTTAAAGTAGAGTATGAAAGATAAACCTACACTTGATAATCGTGGTTTAGACCTTATTTTGTAATAAAGGCGAAAGACTTTAGAAGCTAAAAAATCAATGTTGTTTGTGTTAAACATACGATGTTATACATACGATAACTGCCTGGACGGTGCATGGCAGCCGATAACAGTTGACGCACATCGGGTACCAATGACAACTTTATTGACTTCACAACGTTCTTGAAACTAGGGATCAATTGCTTTGTATATGTTTTTATAGATTAAAACAGTGGCGATTCGCGTCGATTCTAAGTCATTGACCGAGTAAGCAACTACGGGTGCGGTCGGTAGCAGGATAATGATTGCTATTAGAGACAATTTCTTTAACACTTACCTTTCAGTGATTTTAGTTACGGAGATTGAAGTACTACATGGTATTAAATGGTAACCTAATAAATACACAACATACTAAAAGAGTCCGTCAACATAAAGATTAAAGGCCATACAAAAATACATTTGCTGAGAGCATCTTGTCCATGTCGCATCTTTCGTTAATCAGCCAGATGTATGGATGTAGTGAGTAGTATAGGCTGTACCAATCACCAATCTGTAACAGGGTTTTATTCTCATGTACTTTTTATTATTTCTCTTGAGAGCTAACAGGTAATTCCTTGTTTGAATAAAATATACATCACTTTGTAGCTGACTTCGTCTGGGAAGCTGAAAAATAAGGATGCTTGCATGTACCTACTTCACCTCGGGTGGTTCAAATCTGGTAGTATGGTGGTGACCCTTGGTTAAGCTTGATAAAGTATTTTTGTATGTCTTATTTTTACTGTTTGTAGTGTTTTTCTTAATTATTTCGTGAGTTCCGAAGTTTTGGCAAATACTTATTCCGTATAATTTCGACTTGTATTATTCCAAATAAAAAAAAAATATAAAAAATTATGAATAAAATGTAATAAAGCAATAGTTTGTAGAAGGTCTACTGAATGGAATTACTAAGTTAAGATAGTTAAATATTTGACTTATTATTCTTAATAGAAAAATTAAAGAAATATAGGCGTTGAAACTTTTGAAAAATATTTTCAATTAAAATTCATTGAGAGTATCTACAATACAGTTTTTTTAAATACATGATCAGTCAGTTAATAAAATCAGTTCTATACTCAAACCCATAGTCTAACCTGGATTCAGCAAACTCGTTGAAGTTGTAAAAACAAACTATACAGATGTATAAGAATTCATACTACATCCTGTTATTATAGAGCAAGTAGGTAATATTTAAAAGCTTAATAATTAATGTATCATACCCCTATTATACACAATCGCTTCCTCAAAAAAAAATTGGCACAAAAATTTGGTCTCAGTTTAGAGTAAGTACGAGCTTCATGATTCATATTACCTACCATGTTACATATTTTGTTTAAAATCTTGTATTATTGATTCAACATGCCGCTGATTCAATCTGCATGATTCAGTTCGCTCTAGAGTTTCTACGTGCCTACAAATGCCAATTTTAATGTTATATGTGCTGTTTGTCTCGACTTGATTAATTAAAACAATTATACTACTGTACACAATTGATTGAATTTATAACCCATTTTTTAGGATACTATATTTTGGACACTGATTGCACATTTTTCATTGTTGAATATCTTGTAATATAACTACTTAAACATCATATCTTCTGCTTAAAACTGATAACCTCAAAGTGCTGTAACAAAAAATATTTTTTACAAGAGTAATTTTGGCATTATTATATAAACATAGTTTTGAGAAAAAACATTGTCAAAACGTTTTGAAGCAAGTTTGTATCATTATAGTAATTTTCTTAAGTCTATTATACATTTTCGAGTGGATCACTTTGAGAGTAAATTCGTAGCAATATTATCTTAACAAAAATTTAAGAATAAACATTGTTGACATAAGATTTCAATGCAAGTGAAGCTTTGAGGAAATTCTTCTTTTTCAACATATTCTTGCTTGTCTTGTTTCTAAAATCATAAGATTTGGGGTGACAACAAATTTAAGAAACTAGAACTTTGTACATCATTAGGATTTATGGAATTTCATTTTGTGATTTAGAGTCTGGTTTATATAAACTAGATCGTTTTAAACTAGATCTTCCTGCGCAATATTAACTAATAAAAGTAATTATTTATACTATGTTAGCTATGTTAAGTACATTAATTATTAAATCACTGGCATAATACTTATAAATAGTAAATTCTTTGACAATCATGTTTACGTTTGTTTCAATTGCGGGAAATTAACAACACTGTTTCAAAATTTATAAAAGAAAGGTAGACACTGTTATTTCGCATAAAACGCATGATAAAGTTTAATTATAAAGGATAATCCGACTTCCATTTCCTTACTTGTTCATTATTTTGTGTTTAAAAAATATACAATTACAATATTACACAAGACATTTTACATCAGTTATCAGTTCACAGCGATCAAATAAGGGCGAGTTAATTGTAATTTTGAAATTATCTTTGGTGATGTAAAGAATGTGAAAGCCATACTTAATTATTGACCAAAATGTTAATGCAAACTTTCCTTTTTTGTTCACTAACTGTTTCGAGGCTTGAATTTTATCGAATTAAAATATTTAAGTGGTAACTGAATGGTTTTAAAATATCTGACGAGACAGAGGTCACTCAATCAACCAATGATCTAAAACATTTTGATGTAAATAAATTAAAATAGAAAAATCAATTGAATACCTCGCTTTTGTATACCAAGATTGCATCTATTATCAAATAAAAACTTAAATGTTTCATTACTATTACTATTATTATAATAGTATACTATTACTATTTAACGGCAGCCACCCAACGTACCGATCATATTGATTTTTGGTGACTAAAACGTGCACGGTTCCCTCATACTTCCAAAGACAAAACCCTCAACAGGGTAGTCGAGACTATCATTGTAGATCTTCAGTCATGAGGTAACGACTATAAAGAAGACCTACGACCAAAGAGCGACCTAGAAGAGAACAATGATTATAACGCAATGGTGTCGATCAATAGTGGTATACCAAAAAGTAACTGGCGACGTAGCCAGTATTTCTTAAGAACTTTCGTCCTCCATAGGGCACGTTAAGTCGATCTCACTGGTTTAATAATATCCGAGCAATGTCGGAGGTCTTCTGTCGGGATAAAACTTCGAACATTTGATTTGACCAATAATACCTGAGTTATTCCAAACTCCTTGCTATAAATATGCGTAAAGCCACTTCTATTGCAAGGAGAGACTCCTGCTCTGCAGCGATCAATAAAGTTTTCGAGTCTACGAAGTCATTCTCATCACCACATAAACGAAACCAGAGTAAAGAATGTACAAAATGAAATCACTTCATGAATTGAGTAAATTAATCATAAAAGCTTTAATTCACACAGCGAGTCAGACGCCATATTTTAACACTTACGGCCCATTAATAAAAGATTCCTAGTACTGTTCAATGTATCGCCTTACCACGAAACCGTAAAGATCAATTTATTTTATATACTGCTACAAGGAGTGCTGTAAGTGCTAAGAGGTTTTTTGACTATATAAATGCGCTATGTATACCGGGTGGACAGTAATTAGGATCACTGAACAACATTTTATATTTAGCTGATAATCGAGAATGTCTTCTCGAAGCCATCTCGGGCCATTATATGGTTAGTAGTCACCAAGTTCTCATTTGGGACAAACACATTACAGTAGCGTTGCCAACCATAAAGCATAAAGAAGAATCAGAAAAAAGAATAGAAAGATTGAAATGTACTGATTAAAAGCCAGCATCCAAAATTAATGAGTAGTTTGGCGATTGAGTCGAATAAGAGGGATTCAGGAAGGCTTTATGAAAAGACGAAGACATTAAGAATATAAATAAATTCAGTTTCATCAATGATTGTACTGAAGCGAAAACAACTGCTGATTTAGCAATCCTTGAAATTTCAAGTTAAACATTTGTTAAGGTGCATCGATAATCGCAAAACTAAATATAGCGATTGATTATAATATAAACCCAGCCACAGACGTAAGGCGCAGTGAGACTTGTCGCAGATAGACGTAGACCGAAACCAGAAGACGTCTTATTTAGTTCGTGAAAATTGATGTAGATTTCTTAGAATTTACCCGAACGTATATATGTATAAAAAAAATTATCAAAACTTAATGCGAAAATAAAAACTAACTAGATAAAAATAGAAACGAGCCAATGAAATCAGTTGACAAAAGTACATGTTATAATTAAAGTAAGTCAATTAGCAATAATTACAAGAATTGAAGTAAATTGTATATTTTCAAAATTACACCTAGACAATAGTTAATTAATCACGAATGTATGTATACTATGATAAATAATCGAAGGCCTGTATAATATGTAACTGTTTTAAAGTAAGAACATTTTGCTTTGCATTTGGTTTCTTGGAATCCCAAAATCAAATCTTTTCTTGCCTTAAATTTCGCGGAATAGTCCATAAGGTCAAATTCTTAGACCGACACTATTAGAAATCATAATGGAAAAAGCAAAAACTGCTCGTTGGATGACTCAACAGTGATTGCCCAAGCTGGGAACTTTATTTCAGTAAGCAGTCAGTCATATTTTATAATATAGATATTACTTTCTATCACAACTTTGAGCTCAAACATTATTTAGTAGATATCTAGAAAGAGAAAACTATCTTGTGAATTTTGAAAATTAAATAATGTGTATAAGTCCTGTGGCACGTAAAAATATATTACACCTTATTGCACCTTAGACAATTTATTGTAAAAAGTTTAAAGAAAATTATTTTTATGATAAAAGAAAGAGTAAAATTTGAACAGAATTAATTTAGCTTAAATCTAACAATTTTAAAAATGTTAAACAAACATTGAACCCTAAAGTATTTAGATAAGGATGCACGACAATATCCCACAGATTACAAACAAAAACACAAAATTTTAAACAAATAAGTTATTGTAGTCGCTCGATTTAGTTTCACTTTAAGTTGAAATCTAACACGACAAATTCTTTGCACTCACTTCGACAATTAGACGCATTCCTGTGAGTCATCCACCCGAGACTTGTACTTTTATTGGCTGTTTGCATTAAATATCTCGACAAACACGTATTTTTGCACAACTCGTCGCAAAGTTTACTCTGTTACGAGGCCGCAAGGTCGAAACCCGTAAAAATCAAAATACGTCTTTATTACATTAAGCAGTTTGAGTAGTCGAAAGCAAAGCGAACATTCGAATCACCTCGCCACCATGATATTGATGAAAAAATAATTAACGTGACGTGAAGCTCGCTCAGAATTCGCTCAATCCAGTCGAAAAATAAGATAACGACTAACTCGAATCAATCACACCCACCTCGTGGTTTCGACCCGTTTCTAGAAACCTTTGTCATCATAACAAAATGAAAATCACACAATAAAAAATCATACAAGTGCACGTCAAACCTTGATCACTTTTGATTTCACTGAGAGAATCGCGAACGCGCTCAAAATGTTAACCTATCACGGAACACGCTCGTAGGCTCAAGGACCGTGGAGGAAAACGGCGCCGGAGGCCGGGCGCAGTCAAAAAATACCAAAACCAGTTTGAGCTGGCTTTGTTCGGTCTTTCGGTAGGGAGTTCGATGACCAATGCAAATATCATGTGGGTACTTGTGTGAGTGCGAAATTTAGGTGCGAGGGTGCCGCGGCAAGGGAGGGGGTGTGCTGCAGCGCAGGGCATCAACCGGCGCGACGCGTGACTCACCGCTCCTCGGCTCGCCCACGGCCCACGGCTACGTACCTTCCACCGGGACGGGCTCCACGTGCTGGCCTCCATCTTCGAACACACGAGACGATAACCGCCGACACGGTAAGTGTACTCCAACAAGCGCCTGGAACCATCAACACCAGAGCACCTGATGAAGTACAATGGGCGTGCGGCGGGTGCGGTGTTGGCTTCCGAAATCTTCATGATGACGGACGGCAGAGGCACCGCGCGCTACTTCAGGTACCTGACTCGTGGAGGACAGCCCCGGCGCCAGAGTAGCGCGCGGCGCCGCCGCCTGCTCCTATTTATAGCGCGCCGCGGAACGGAGAGGCGTGCGTCTCCGTCGAAGTGCGGGAGCCGACTGCAGCTCGGCGGCGGCGGCGCGTCCCCCGCGCGTCGCCAGACGTCAGCTGACCGCTGCACCGGCCCTGACATTGGCGCGCCCGCCGCCGCGCGGGGGACGAGGTCGCTGACCCCGCCCGCGGAAGCCTCCTGCGAATC
>DWJN01007358.1:0-10041 GCA_018248895.1 Carystus phorcus
TTCTGTTCTCGGTCTGGGTGTGTGTGTAATTGTCTATCTGTGTTGTCCATGGCACCCACGACACAGGGTATCCTAGTATGGGGCTATGAGTGTGTGGCGTTATTTATTTATTATTTATTAATATCCTAGTGCTAGGAATAGCTCCTATCGTAGCTCCTAGCGTATAACGTTGTTTAATTTTTTTTAATAGATCTGTTTTTCGTTATGTATTTCAATATTTTAAGTTTAAGTTATTTTTGTGAACATTGAGATTTTTTTATTGTTATCATATACATTACACGTATCTAAAATTTCTTTTGTTATGAACTGTTTATTTATTCTTGTTACAGTATACTTCGCAGACATAGTCCTGAAGAAGATATTCGTCTTCAAGTTGATATACGCTTTCATTTTCTGGGTGGTGATTCACAAGGCGGGCTACTTCCTCGCCTGGTTCGTCAGTTTCCTCAAGGAGAAGAAACAAGACCACCATGACCATTACATACCCCACCATCACTATCAGCACGACCCTGGCTACGGGTATGGCCCGTATAGGAGAAAAAGTCATGGAGTCTGATAAAGATAATACTTCGTCAGGTCGAAAGTCAAATTTTAAGTGATAACTGCCACCTATCAACCTTTATAATACTGAAGAGAAAGAAAGGGGTTTAAAGGGTTATTCGGTTTCAAAAATAGGAGGAGGTTCTCAATTCGTCCATTTTTTAATGTTACTTAATAACGTTTTACTGGATGTACAGATTTCAATATGTATTCTATGACCTTTTTGATACTCCTCAGAATATGTTTACCAAGTTTCATGATAACAAAGTGACAGCGTAACAAACAAATTTACATTCACATTTATAATAATAAGGATTGTTGTTAATATTAGGTTATTTATTGTAACTAGCATTCTGTTCAATGTGATGTCCTGGTATAATACCATGATAAAATATTCTCGATAAAATGAAAATGATAAGGTCCATCGTTCGTCATTAAAATAATATTTTAACATCATATCAGTTTTTGCTAATATTTTCACTTTTCGTTGTGAATTTTTTATTACAGTAACTATCCACAAAAATTTAATGTGATGTTATGTGTATAGTTTTTAATGCATTTTCAAACTGTAAATCGCAGTTATTCCGAAGAATTGCCTATCAAGTCCCATGCTGTTGCTTTTGCTCTAGCTTGTCTGAATCGACTATGGGCAATATTAATACTGTTGATGATGTTATTAATGTGCGATTGTGTTCATTTACCATCTATATTTCTAACTAAATAAAGCTTTTCTTTTTAAGTCAAAATCCAAGTGGTATTTCGTGAACACCATCTTTCAAATAGCGTAAAGTTTTAAAATTGCAGCCGATAAAAAGTATCGCAACATAGATTGCTCAAGTTTCCAAGAATTAGTTGGTCGTAGTGCTCCGCGTGGTACGGTGTCGATCTTAAACTGTAAATATAAAAAGTTCTCCGGCAAGTTGAGCGCGCCTCGCCGCTTACGGATAACTGATTCTGTTCAACCTCATAGTTTTAAGTAGACTAAGTTGGGGCTATGATTAAATTACTTATCCTACTTTTATTAGACAGTGAAAAAGGTTCATATAGGTATTCACTTAACATTGCTACCAACATATACGTTATTGTTTTTTATACTTTTAATTTCATACAGAACTTCGAGAAGGAAACTGAGTGATAACAGGTTCTGCCCAAATCAATGTTTACAGTCGATATATTGAAAAATGCGTTAATTCATATGATACTCGAATAGTTGAATAATTGGTGAGTCTAACGAATCTTCGAGAAAATATCGAAGAATTTCATATGCAAATATACCTTAAAGTAGTGAATAGTCGTAGTGTCATAACGGGAGCACTTGAGTAAACAATGTGACACTCATAAGCGTATTGTATAACGAATGCCGTGCAACCGCACTTCGCAATAGTCCATTACGGTCTGCTGGAGCGTTGGAGCGGACCCGCAGGGACACGTTAACAACCCACATAATAATATATGTTATGAGCCGAATTATAGGAACAGACTCGCATTGTTTATTGTTGACTCGCACTACTGAACAACTATAGATAGCGGGATGGATGAGTTGTTTTCTTACTTTGTAAAACATAAAAAACTGACTCCGCCATATCGAATTTAGAGTGACGTCACTTTATTTTTCGAGTTACTCTTAGCAAACTCTTTCTTTTGATAACCATATTTGTTGGAGTACATTAAAAATAATTAGTTAGCAAACTTCTATGCTCCGCCGTGTTTGATTTAGAATGACGTCATATAGCTAAACATTGTCATCCATTTTAAATGTGTACACACAATTTCAGCTTAATCGGTTGAAGACATCTGCTTCAAAATTGAGTTGCAAGATTCCACCCGAAAAAACATACATTTCAAGTTAAATAAAAGCTTTTAATAATCACAGGGATAATCTTTTTAAAACATAAAACATATTACGATATTGACATGTTGCATATATTACATTACAAGAAGGTGTTGGTTATCTAATTACGTAATAACTCAAGGCAGAAGGTCTCATAAGTAGGGACTGAATAAATTAGTTGACTTAGTATTACATGGATCCCACAACTTTTTACGATAGTTTTTACAAGTTATTTTAGAGAAAATTAAGCAACTTTGGCTAGTTATAATTCTTAAACTGCTGGTTCAAATTGAATAAAATTTAATATATACTATGTTTATACAATGCTTACTTGGTACCTCATAAGGCTCATAGTTTTATTTGCAACAAAGTTATAGGGAGGCATAAAATGGCTTGAACTGCTTCGAGAAAAATATGGTACGGCCGTGCCGCTTGTTGGGGGTTGTTGCTCACCTTGGCGGGGGCAATGCCGTATCCCAATGTTTAGTATCTATTGTACTAATCTTGGATGATATTCCTGCTCTGTGGATTCCTATGTACGTGACTTCCGCTTGATATATAATGTCTCCTTAACATTTGTGACTACTAAAAAGTTTAATAAAAGTGATTCGCGCGTGCATCGTGTACTTTTCTTAGTTTCATTATATAAAACACCCAACATAACGAATACCTTTATGTTTATAATTTTTCTGTTCGTGTGTATCTCACTGAACTCCACCTAAATAGTTAGACCGATTTTGATGATTTTGTTACTTTTTAAATGGATTTGAGAATGGTTCAGATTCACAATTCGATTTAATAGAAATGAAATGTTTTATATGTTTCAAGATAACATCTGCCGGGGTGGTACTTGATAAAGTATTAACATGTTACACATTTTATTTATTTTACTACCTAAATGTAAAATGCAGAAACGAAGATATCATACTTGGCTATCTCGTGCATGCTTATAATAAACACATTAAAAAGCCCGGCGCGTGCCAAAACTGAAGGTATTTGTATCGTAGTTCGCAACGTTCTACTACAAACATGTTTAATTTTTGTTTTTTAAGTACTTCACTTTATGAAAAAATTTGCCCTTTTACATCTTTTACATTATAGGCCTAAATATTGTAAAAATTAAAGTGATAGTTTCCGTAAACTTGACGCGCAATTAATAATAGGACTCGCTCTACTCGAGTGACGGTTGACAGATACCCCCTCTGTATGTGAAACAATGTTGAGTATGTACTAAATAGATACAAACACTATACAGATTAGTGTTTTTCCCAGACTCCTCACATTTTTAATATTATACTTGTGTATGTCATGATGGAAGCGAGTTGGAAAAGTCCGGCATTGCATATTAGGCACGGCAGTTTATCTCATCATTATGGATGCGATAACTGGATATTAGTCGTATGCTATCATACATACGTCCTCTAACGAGGCTTAGCGATTGCATATCTTTAGCTTTAGGTACCTGCCCCATCGTGCAACACCATATCCCACGCCATACCAAACCCAAGCTTATTTATTTCGTTCGATTACGACTTGCATAATGGAGGCTGAATTACTCTAAATTATAAAAAAAACTCCGAAAATGACAGCGGAATAATCCGTTTGATGCATTCAAAATTATAAAATAAAAATAAATACTTTTTATATAAAATTGATGGGTTATATTCTCGTTTATACATATTTTTCAATCTTAAGTTTGAAGACCAGTGTAGTGGTAGTGGTAGTACCTTATTAGTATTATTATTTCACGTATAATCACAAATATTTATAAAATTTTATCACATGTGTGGCACGAATCGGTGTCGGTGGTAGTTTTTTATCAAATTTCTTAACATTAACTGGTAGTCGACACACATCAGTTATCGTCAGTCTTCTAGAAGAATACCACTTTGTAGGGGGCTTCGTTTATAAAAAAGAAAATAAATAAATAAAGAAAAAACTTTTAAAAGGCCTTCTTCAGTGGGATAAAACTGGTATACAAAGCCCGTGTAATAAATAACAAATAGAATAATCTTAACCAGAGCCCTAAAAGTAATACTAGAGAGTATTTATTTAGTACAGAAGCGATTTTGCTTTACGGCCTGTTGGACCCGTATTCCAACACGAGGCGAATTGGATCGGTGTATAATGGAGCTGTAACGTTCACATAAAGTTGCCTAACGAATTTGCTATAAATCCACATCCGAGGCAGCCTCGCGATTATAAATCGTTTATGCGAATCATAAAATGTCAGAGCGCACTATAGAGTGGGGAAGAAGCCAGTAGATGGAACGTAGAAAAACATGGTATTAAACTGAGGTAAAAATTACGAAAAGGTGTCAGAAATTTTTAAACATAAACAAAATACAGCAACGCTGAAATGCTGTGGAAAGACTGATGAACGATTTCGAAAATCATTTAGGGTTTTTACAAGATATTGAATAATTGTAATTAATAACGATAACTGTTTTTTTTGTAGATAAGTGGTAATATGCTAGAAGAAATTGCTTTGCACATTGCAATTGCAGAAATTGACTAACACATACAAAACGGCTTCAGTGTAGTACAGCCTTGATAATATGGGAATTAGGCATAACATAGATATTGGAATGACTCTTCTGCGTTACTTGATCTTAACGCTTTTGACAAGTTGGGTTAATTTAACATTTGTTGTCCACTTCAGTATCGGCAGGTCCACGCAGCGTTGTCCCATGGAACCATTAACCGTGTTCCGGCGACAAATTATAGCATTTTCAGTAACTCGTTTTATGTGTGATAACGCGCAGGAGACCAATGGTAAATGGCTGACGTCTGATTTGTGGACAGGTCGTTTCTTGTCTTTCAAAACAATAAGGCATTCATGACACTGAAATGTCATATCAATATATAATTGTTTTGTTCGTGTGTATGTGACTGAATTTCTCCGAAAGTATTTGACCGATTTTGATTAAAATTTTAAATGTATGTTCAAGTAGATTCGGGAATGGTTTCAGATTCACAATTTTTTTAGTTACACGGTAACATTTGCCGAATTCCCTAGTATACGTATCATATCAGATGAACTTAATTTGATTATTCCTTTTTGAGTTGTAGCCGTTCGATTTAAATTAAAATTTGTATCCTATGACTTTTTATTTCATTTTCTTTAAACGCAGAACCTTCGATTATCTTTCACGTACGTCAGGAAACTTGTTACAAATAATTGGAAATAAAACCAAGGTTCACGCGAGGAACGCGGCACTAAATTGCAACCGTCGCATTGCGAATACCTGCCGAGTAGTAGTCGCGAGTCACGTCACGCTTACTGAATATTATTCACCTAGTTGCGTTGCTACTTTCAAGATGTAGTCGAAGAAGAATATAAGTTACTCTCTAACTTAGCACCGTTTTATACCGTATAATGAGTTCTACTCCGTAAAATACGTGCATCATTTCAAACAAATGTAGGAGGTACATGAAAAATTTACTAGTTGAATTAGTTTTGTCTACTAGTTCAATTAGTACTAGTCCAATTAGTTGAACTACGGTCAACAAAGTGAAAAGAAGAAAACGTATACTACCAAAGGAATTTAATGGAATAATTATTCAACAATGGTATAAGTTCCCGTTGCACAAATCCATTAAAAGAAAAACATTAAAAACTATGGAAAAATGTCGTAAAGGTAACATGTCTTCAATCAGTTGGGGTCAGTCTATGAGCGGCGGTTGAACAGAAGCTTCCTATTACAGACATCGTTCCGAACAAACTTCCAAAAAGGATGAGGTTCTGGATTCGACTGTATTTTTTTTTGTTATTGGTGTTCTAACTCTTTACTGGGTGTACCCATTCTAATGATTCTTTTTTATTCCAAAGCTATGGTCCCGTTTAAATTTGTGTGACATTGAGATTTTGAGTTATCTCTATTACTGATTTGTTGATGCGTATGACTTCGGAATCAAATTGTTTAATACGGCGTACTAAATAGAAGTCGGTTTTTGTTTAGTTCATTGACAAAGTAATTACATGTGAATAGATGCACTATATGGAGCCTCATATGCGATGAAAAATTCAGGATTTTGGTGAAATTGAAATGAATAGTAGCGAGACTGATTCAAATGCGCAGTGAAGAAGGATTTACTGTAGGAACGTGTGGGAGGAGCGGATTCAACAATGATACCATTCTAGTTTTCCTTAGGGCTCCCACACATAACTGTGAATTCACAATGCATGGCAAATATCTGCGAGTCCGTTCCGAGCCAGTACCGTAACTTAAAGTCAATCCCAACATTTCCAAAGGCATTAATGGAATTATTTCCTTCTACGATCGTATTAGTAGACATGGTGATAATAAAATCAAAATGTCTTCAAATGAAGATAAGCTCATTTTAAAATAATCAAAAAAATTATCTTCTCCCATTCTCAAAGCATAGCTTTTTTGAGTAAAATAGTTCCCATCAGCGTTCATCTCGTATCGTATCTTTTTTTAGCAATAACAACAGTGCAATAACCTTTTTGCGATCCATGTCACATTTTCTAAAAATACGTCTAATACGGCCGATTACCGTTGAAAGTATGGTTACCTGAACCAAAGCTTTGCCGGACGAAATCGCATCGTAGGAATTCGCATCGCAAGTTTCTACGATGCGACGTCGTATCGCATCGCATCGCAGTTTTGTGTGGGCGCCCTTATGGCGCTCTCCAGGAATCCAATTCATATCTGCCAGTAAAACGGATTTAAGCTGTCTTATGTTTCTTAGTAATTGATCTGCGTAGTGTATTACGGAACTTGTGGAAAGCAGAGGTATTTTCTTCAGGTGTACGAAGGAATTTTAGTCATTAAAAGAATGAATATTATCTCCGCTATAATTACACAGTATTAATAAATAAACTCGTTATATACTAGGTTAAGTCGTGAAGGAATAAATATTAATTGATTATTTATGAAATATAGTTAAAAAAATCATACCATTAATGGTGTTACTGCGCACGGGCCCTCCTCATTACTGGGGAGGTCTACAGCAACACCACCACACTGGCTCAGTACGGAGTTACCGACGGCTTATCGTGCCCTTCAAAGCACGAAAGCGTTTAAAAATTTTCCAGAAGCAGTCACTCATCCAGGTACCGACCGCGCCCGCAGTTGCTTAACTCTGTTAATCGCGTAGGTTCGACGCGAGCCGCCGGACTATGAGCGCTTCACATTATTAATTTACAGAACTAAAAAGTAAAACATTATTCCTTTGTTTTTCTTGTTACGCGAAGACGAAGCTAATGAGCCAAAACTTGATGGAAGCTTTAAGTGTTCCCTCTCATACCTTAAAGACCTATAAGCCAGCCAGCTCGGTAGCACTATACTATTATATTGTTATCGATTCTTAATAAGTATGCCAATTTTCAACCTATATAGCTACAGATAGAAATGAAATACAGATAGAAAATAACGTTGAAAGATTCTATCGCATAGATGAAGCTAATGAAAGCATGTTAAAAAAGACAATAGTATTAATAAACATATAAGTATGTATTCTTCTCGGTGTTCGTTAACTGTCGACAGGCAGTGACAGATAAATGATGATTAGTTACTATTATTGTGCTGCGCCTTGTTCATCACTGCTGGAGCGTTGTTTATTCTGTGACATAATACGAGTAGTAATAATATCAATACTGATCTACATATATAACATACTTTTGTTATACTAGTATGATATATGAGGATTTGTAAAAATCTTACTAAACTGTACATTCGGTTAATTGGTTAAGCGCATGCAAGTGTCTCCTATAGAAATAGGGGACTTAAACGTCTAGTAAGCATTTATAAATAACGTCTTATTTTGAACTTGCTGACTGTTGTGTATGTTTGGGAAATGTTGTATAAACACTTAATACGAATGATAATGCCGGGTTATATCTGAGGTCGCTCTAAATCCAATATGGCGGACGCCCTAAGATGAAAACCGAATGAAAGAGTTCAATGGCTACTAAAAGCTCGTCTTTAAGAATGTTTTTATTACTAACTTAGTATTTTGTGACGACCGCACTACACGCCATGCGATGGCGTCACGCCAGACCTGAATCACGCTATCGAAGTTTTCTACAACACTTGGCATATCTTAATATATGTATATAAATTACATGTCACATTGTTTGTCCGCGATGGACTCCTATAGTACTTAACCGATTTTAATCAAATTTTGCACACCGTTTTCAGTTTGATCCAACTTAAAAGATAGGATAGCATCTCAATTTATAGTCGCAATATTATTTTATTGCGAATTATTTGTTGAATATCTTGTAAAGAATTAGTTCCATAACATTCGAGCAGCGGAGTAAGGTAATTAGTCTGCTAAATTGAGCATGTAAACCTTAGTCGCAGCAACGTGTGGCCAAGTCTGCTAGTATAATAGTAGTATGTATGTGTACATATGTTCCGAATATCAAGTCGGAGCTTCGCCGCTCTCCAGGCATGACATTTCGCCTGTCGGAAGATCTGTCTTGGCCAAAAATTCATTTATATTTTGTAACTGTTTATATATAAAAATTAATAGATAATAAAAGTTAAACAACAACTCCACTTACCTTTTGGCATAAGACTTAAAAACTTGGGCGGAATCTGAATCAGCCGTCGAGTTAAGACAAAAGAATTGAAAAAATACGGTTCGTGGAATTAAAACTTTGAACTCGAGGAAAAGATAAATCATTGTTCGAACGAGTTGGCGTTCAGACAAAACGGAAATGAGTCATTGTGTTGCTTCTCTTGATCCAAATTATTCTCCTCTTTTATATCACGGCAATATTTCTATAATAACGCTTATACTGCATAATGGCTATCGTATGTCATAACTGTATTAATATTATTAGCTGACCGAGGGCAAATGGATCTTTTGATGGATTGCCTTCTTGGCTCTCGGTTTTACGAATCATTCACATTATCCCTATTTTATGCATTACACAAGCATCGACTAAATAAACATTACATACCCTCCTACTAGGAATAGGATCTGAGATAGGATAGAACTGTGTGGTGAGATATCATAGACATGAACCCAAGTCCAAACATTTAGACGTGACTTAAATGTCTGCCCCGATTGATGTCAGAGAATTGAATACAAAATCCATACAAAAGTCACTGAAAACTTGGCTATAAAGATCAAATGCAAAAGACATAGATTATACGTAACCAACCAACATGAAGTGGGAATCCGCTGAATAATTTCCTTTCTGAGAATGGAATATCCGTATGACGAGCCACGTGACGCAATGATCACCATCCCAGATCACCGTTCGAAGGGTTTTGGGTTCGATTCCCAGCGAGGCCGAAGTGTGAATGAAGAGTTGAAATGTATGTTTTCGGTATGGTATCCATTTTTGTCTTCCTGTGCTGTCCATGGCACCCACGATAAAGGGAATCCAAGTGTGCGGCTATGACTGTGTAGAGTTATAAAAAAAATATATCCAACTGACAGTAATATACATACAGTTTTTTTTTACCATAAGCTGGCAAACGAGCAGACGGGTCTCTTGATAGTAAGTGATGACTGTCATCCATGGATTACATTAGCTACACAAGGGATGTCACCAACGTGTCGGCAATGGAAGGGGAAGTCGGGAAAAACAGAACTAGGAAATGACTCCAATGACTGTAATCACCGAAAATATTTAAATTATACTTGAGATATATGTAGATTATATCCTGGAGGACGGACTTTTTATT
>DWJN01007359.1:0-10040 GCA_018248895.1 Carystus phorcus
TATGTGATATAAATAATAATAAAACCTCATTCATTTCGAACACTTTATTATTTAATAATTACGAATTCTATTTGTTTGTTTTAACTTTATTTTACAATATACAAAAGTTTAGCTTTTTTATTTATCTATTGAAGCAGTACGAAGTCTGCCGGGTCAGCTAGTATTATATATAGGATGGTACTGTACTGAACTCCAGAGTTGAAGTATTTTGTTACAGTGCTCTACAAACTGACTGCTATAACATGTATATTTACGTATTATATGTGAATTATTTCAATAAAGAAGGTGAAGTGTTTGGTAAGTAAGTGACATAGTGTACGTGTGGTCGCAGGGCGACTCGACCATCTACTGCTACGAGGTGACGGTGGAGCCGCCGCACCTGTGCGCGTTGTCGCACCACCGCGCCGCCACGCTGCACCAGGGCATCGCCTTCCTGCACAAGAACCTCGTCGCTGTCGACAAGGTACCCTCTCCTATATCTATCCACTTCTTCTGTTACTCTCTCTTTTTCTCAACCTAGTTTGTTACGTTTTCACGATAAGACTATTCGACCAATTATTACGAAACTTTGTGCTCATATTCTGAGAGCTATGTGTTTAAAAGGGATACTTTTTTTATATGTAATGTTCTTTGATATTTATTTAAAAACTTCAAAGTCAGCGGAGCCGCGGGTATGAGCTAGTAATATATGACGTATAGCTCTAAACTTGGCGAAAATTGTTTAATAATTGATTATTACAATGTTTAATGGACCTATTATTATTAATTAATTTATTCGCATTTCATCTTTTGATTTTTTTTATTGTTTATCAAGTGAAATGTGTATAATATTCTTTAAAATTAATATTTCTACTGTGCATGTACTGTTTTTACCATTGTGTGTGGTGAACATGTTAATTGTATGGACGCGGTGCAGTGGGGACACCCCTAGAGGTGGTAGATGTTTGTCGTTGGTTCGTAACGGTAAACTGTTGGTTGATATGTTACAGGTGGAGTTCGCGCGTGCGCTGCGGCTCACCAACGGCAACATCGAGCCGCTCTCCTTCACCGTGCCCAGGATAAAGGTTTGTTTACTGTTTATTTATCACTGCTCCACAAGAACAAAACTGGGTATACACATTCAATATAAGAATTAGCGTAAATTTGCTAGATAACGTTTTCCGAATGTGATAGTATAAAGATATTCGTGTACATTATTATAGTCATATGTATAAGGGAATATTTTTTTTTACCAGCTGAAGATGATTGGTGTCAAGATTGAACGAACGAAACGAGCGACCGATAGAAAACTTTAATAATAAAAAAAAAAACTAGCGACATCGATAGATGACAGTTATGTTATGTTATGTTGCAGAGCGAGCTGTTCCAAGACGACCTGTTCCCGCCGACGCTGGTGACGTGGGAGCCGTGGCAGAGCGGCCGCTCGTGGCTGGCGGGCCGCCGCGCCGCGCCGCGCACCGCCAGCCTGCAGCCGCCCGGCATGGAGCCGCGTACGTACCACTGTCACCTCGAAAACTGGTCGTATATCGATACCATCAATAATTTATGTTGGACTGTAGTTGTGGTCAGCACTAGAGATACTATCGATAGATCACTACGATTGCTGTTGATAGTATTATGACATCTCCATACTATTGATGGGTTTATCGACAGTATGAAGATATAACGATAGACAATCGATATTTAGGCAACGTTATACATACCTCGAAGATACTTTGTGATTTTACTAGGTCTTTTATTAGGTCCTATAACACACCTCAATCCCAAGCTAATAAGAGGCGACAGGAGTCAGCCGCGTGATTGTAGAGCACTTTGCGTAACGATTATATTATCGATATTATTATTTGTATTTTTATCCGTCTGTTAAGTTCCTGGCTAGCTATCACCATCTTGTTTGAGCCAACCGCTAAAAAATTGGTCGTGTTAACAAAAATCTCAAAGAAAGTGCTATAGCTTATAGAAGTAATTCAAAACCACTATATAATGACAATTAATTTTGTTTATCCTATAACATACAGTGTCGGCGCACACGGCGTCTCCGGGCGCCGGCGGCGGTGCGGGTGGTGCGGGGGGCAAGCCGGCGCAGAAGCCGAAGCCCGACCTCATCAAGTCCCACGTCCCGCTCGACCCCAAGCAGCAGCAGGACAGTGTGAGTAAATTACACGCACGCATGCGTACGTGTTTGCGTGCACACGTGCTTACACATGCGTTCTATACGAAATATAACTTAACTATAGAGTAGATATATAATTATCTACTCTAATAATCATATGATTATGAGGTATTGTCGATATAACGTATCTTACAATATTATTTATACCAACGTAATAGTATTTGGTTCTAGTGATACAGTTACAAGCAATATAAACACAGTACACAATTTGGTTTTCCTCATACATACGATTATTCGGGTTTTCTTTTATCCGAATACCCGTCGACAATTAATCCGGTTAATCAGGTTCCTATAATATCTACTTACACTGCACGATTGAATATACAGATGTGGCATTTCATTTTTTGTAGTCTTACTCTTAGTATTATAGATGTGAATAATATTACATGTGAAGATTATTATCGAAAGTGCGATCTTGTCCACAGATAATGAAGTCGATGTCGGCCAAGGTGACGGTCAACTTGAAGCTGGAGCAAGACAGCATGGAGGGCGTCGACGAGTCCGAGTGGGACCAATGAGCACCCTACACCTAGTAGCGTAAGGTCCATTGTCCCGTACCACGTGTTGCACGGCCGGACACGGTGCACTGTAGTTATAGACAATTATAGTACCGATAATGGCGGTAACGATCGATCGAGTGGTTTGATAACCAAGTCCCGTTATGGACTATTATTGGAATACTTTAAGATATAGTTACTACTATAATCCAATGTATTTTACACAAAAATATTTTAACAATAACGGTAAATATAATGTATTTCGCTTCGTCTCTATACTTGTAACGTATTTTTCTCAGATTAAAATGATAGTACTCACGATATTTATGCGTAGTACCGTGAGTACTCGTGTCGTTGTAAAATGTTCAATCTACGATGATTTTACCTTGGAATATATGAATGTTCTGACGTCACATGTTCCCTTACAATGTTAAAGTGCTAAATGATTTGATTAGTTTGTTGCTGTCCCTTTTTCGATTCCCTGTGAAGGAATGAAATGAATGTTTGTATGAATAATTAGTTGACGCCACTCGATCGATCCTTATGCTGTATTCGGAATCGACTCGGACCGACATCAGTACAACAGTATTGCGATGCGATTATACATTATCGATGCTGCAATAGTAACTAACTTTTGAGCTGTAAATTACAATATCAATAAGTTACGTATGAAAAGCGATGAGACTGCGATCGAGGTGTGCGCGGGCGCAAACGCATCTGTAATACTGATGTACTGCTAGTTCCGTGCAGTGTACTAATCGAATTAGTTGTTAGGCGAAAGTATCTAACGGTTTTGTAACTTTTTATATGAATTACAGTACGTTATGTAACGTGTAATGTAGCTAGCGCCCCCTAGATTTGTCCTTTACTACCGGCAGTCTTATGACGATTTTGTAAAGGTATTTTGTAGATGTTTTTGATAGAGGAGATTGTGCTGCGTGTGCAGTGACTGGGATGTCCCACAATCTGGGACAGATTTATAATCTTAAAAGGAGAAACATTCTGGGACGGTCAGATGTCCCAGTGCAAGGAAGGTGGATGTAAACTAAGAGTTACTGTGTGTCCAGAAATTGGGATATGTCCCAACTTCTGGGACACTGGGACGGTCATATGTCCTAGTGTAAAGATAGTGGATGTAAACTAAAGGTTTCTGTGTGTGCAGTATTTGGGATATGTCCCACATGCTGGGACACTGGGACGGTCAGATGTCCCAAAGATGCTGGACGTAAACTAAAGGTGCAAGTTTTCCCTGTACATCCTCTATGCGAAATACGCAATTTTGATATTTTTATTATAACAAACGACTGGCTCGATTGCATATCGAAATCGGGACTGCGAATGATATATTTAGTGTATATTTTATTTAAGGTTTTTTAGTATGGTATCTCCAACCAGTGTTATTACAATAACTTATTAAATACGGTAATACTGTTTAATATTTGATCTCATTCGGAACAATATTCGTGTAGAATATAACATTTGATGTACTCACTACTTTTAAAAACTCATTGGATACTAAATAGTCATTTATAGATCGCTGGAATAGTGCCTTGTGCCCAAAATCATACTTCATAAAAATAGAAATTATTTGTTACATCATTAAATTTTTATATATCAATGTGTGCTCGCTGTACTAACACCCGGAAATGCTCATTTTCTATGTATATATACTTAGATCTCATTAATTCGACCAAATCGACCCGTATGCTCACTACGTGCTCATTTGATGTTATAAATTAATTTAAATATATAGGCGGTTAGTTTATTTATTGTAAACATATTTAAATTGCGTTCAAACCGAATAATGTTTCTTGATCTTCAATTTATTAATGACCCATTACTGGGCATTTGTTTCTCTATAAGGAGGCCTTTGGCAACTCCGCCACGCTGACCCAAGTCGGATTTGTGGATTTTACAATTTTTCTTATTAATTATATGTTAATGCTTGACTACAGTCCCAGTAGTTATTAATTATTATTAATTACTTCACGCGAAGGGCCAAATCGAGTAGTAATCGCGACGTGGCGAGATCGGCAATGACCGCTCAGTTGTAATGAATTCTGTTTTCGTGTGACTCTCATAGTTAAGGGAATATAGGGTACTCCTATTGTTTAGGGAATTGACGATGTAATATACAAATTTATGTAATCATATTTCTATAGTCTTCAATGTAATCGTAGCATTATTATTATTGCGAACATTTACTAATGAGAAATAAATGAAACGACGGATATTAATGTTTATTTAAGTTGATATAAGGTCGTATTTGTCTCTAGGAAAGTCTTTTATGTAACTTCGCTTAAGCTATTTTGTAAAGTTGAATATAAATCGTTTAATTCTCATTCAGTAAACGTGGCGGTGGATGTATGAATGAAAGCGTTTAGTTCCGCTAGTCGATGCCATACGAATATCACGTTTTGCTCAAAACGCCAAAGAATTAATGTTTAACGTATATACTCGATCGCTTTTTAGAGGTTTATCGAAACAATGACTAATCGAACGATTGAATCGTACAATAGCGTCGATCGCGACCGTGTTCTGATATCGTGTTCCGATTCGGTTCCTTATCAAACTTTTCAGATGTTTTTGTAGTAATCTATCTAATAGGTTCGCAACTAAGTCTATTGCTAACCTATATTTTTAATAGCAAAAACCAGACATTTTTCAGAACGATGGAAAAAGGTCTTCCACAAGAACGGCCAATATCTAATTGAATAGTTATATTTTTTTAACAAAATTTCAGAATTTTTCTTCTCATTTGAAATCGGCAATGACTTAGTTTCCAACCCAATACATTTATCAGGCTTTCGAATGTCAAAGCCCTCGCTTAATTTTCGCCAGTCGGAGCTGCCTTTTGTGACGGCATATAATTGTTTGGTAACATGAAAAGTTTTTTGTCGTGTCTGAGTGTACACTAATACTAGATTCTCTTCACTGATCTTATTACATCTTATACGCACGTCGTTTCAACGAAATGTGCGTGTGAAA
This sequence comes from Carystus phorcus, assembly GCA_018248895.1. Lineage (NCBI taxonomy): Eukaryota > Metazoa > Arthropoda > Insecta > Lepidoptera > Hesperiidae > Carystus > Carystus phorcus. Next base: position 5,659 of record DWJN01007359.1, read on the forward strand.
GAGGTTTAAAAGGATAAGGGTTCGGATTTTGAATTTAAATGTGACATTTGATAACGGTCGTTACGTCAGAAATAATCTATGACATTATGTTCTAAAATTGCTTTAATATCAATGGTATTAGTTTACCTCGAAAATTTAATTCGATTGGGACATCGATGTTATAGTAATCTTATAATATCGATGGTGCAAATCAATATATGATATCGATGCTATTGATATTTTAAATTCCAATACTATCGATAGAAAATCGTTATTTAGGCAACTAATATGTACCTTCTCAATTTATATATTTTAGTACGCATTAAACGCATAACAGACGTAATTCTTGGTACGCATTTCTGAGAGGTAATATTTAATAATGGATAGAAGAAAACGAAATAGTCGTAACTCACACTTTAGGTGAAAATGCATTTTATACGCTATTGAAGACAACATAGGGTAGAAAATGTATCTTCACCAAAGGCGTGAGTTACGACCTTTCTGTTATATTATGTTCATAATTGAATTAATATTTAAAACTCATTCCATTAAGTCAGAAACGATTTTGTTGACCGCTAGACGTGTATTTCGTCTCTCCGTCTTGTTAGCTTGTTGATTTACAATTTATTTAAACACATAATTGTTTACACAATTAATCCAAAGTGCACGCCATTGTAGACTTAATTACGACACGGTTAAGGGCTAAAGTGTTGTGGCGCCGCCGACCAGTTCACCTGAATAATGTACAGTGTACTATAGGCTGTAGACCAATTATAACATTCCATTTTATTTGCACAAGATTGAAATAGATTTGCGTTATTCTTGTTGATAAATGAGATTTTGACGGAATATCCATTTAACATTCCAATAACGAAGTTTTACACTTTACTTTAAAGACTAATTAGTTAAATAAACATTATTCTCTTGATTGTAATATTCTATGTATCCATTATCTCTGGTACAGTTAGTAGCTAAAACAGTAATAAGTAATACTAAAATAGACATTGCTACGTAGGCAAATGAGGATCATAGATAGATAGAATATTATGAACGTGGTCACGGCTGCCGTCTACATATTGCAGGCGGTCGGGTGGACTGGCTGTGACGTCACCACGCCCCCGTGAGTACCCCATGTAAACTATGTAACTTTGTCTCCGTAGTTATTGTAAGCGAATCTCGTGGCATTTATAGTGTAAGTTTAATGTTATTTTGTAAACAAGTGCTTTTATATAGACGCGGTTAAGTTAGTTAGTTCTAACTACGTGTACGTTTTATTGTGTTTCGGGTACTCACGATGTGTTGTTTGATTGTAGTACCATGTGAATCGACTAAAACAATCATACTTTTCGGCAACTTATACTTCTATTACTCCTAAATCCTTTTCCCTCTATCGTAGAAAATTATTTAGTTATGTAGTGAAATGATTTTTGTATAGTTGAAAGCTGATCGCTGTGTCGAAACATCGGCGTGTAAAACACATATAGTGAGTACTCGTTTAATATTAAAATGGGCACACTAGGTCCACGAGGTGTTAATTTTAATACGTTTGTATAGTACGAACGCGGTACGTGCGACACGCAATATGCGGGCGCGTTGTGATGCGCGCTCGCTCGCGCTTCCGTATTACTTAAAGCATTATTATTATAATTATGTATAGGTGTAATTTTATTCGCTAGTCAAAAGTTATTCTTTAATGGGAACCGCTTGATATTATGAATTGTACTGACGGTAATATTGTGTTTCGTTTTAAATATATCGATTGCCGGCGTGGTCTGATGGTAATTCGATGGTGCGGGGGTGATTCATATCCATGTTGTGTTTAAACAATACATTTAACTGTTGATTCACTTGTTTTTTATCAATACAAAATATCAATATGCTTTTTTATCTTATCACCTCTCAATTCGCTGGAAGTATTTGTATGATACAAGTTTCGACGGTTTTACTTAAATCTTATAGTGTGAACAGTAAAATGACAAAATTGTCATTGTTTTGTTTTTTCTACTAGTAAGAAATATAGCGTGTTTTGTTTGGACTCATTCGTCATGCCAGCTTTAATCAAGTTATGGATTATCTATAAATGCTTTCTAATTATATTTAAATACTAGTTCATTTGCGCGATCGAGCAATTCCAACGTTAATTGAATGACTGTGGCGCCATCTGTTACCACCGGGTCACGCTACGCAGGCGTTATCGTTTACTCAACAACACAATACTGCAATGTAACTATTTATAATCAATAATCAACTAAATTTTATACTTAGTGTAGGTTTCATCGAAGCACCGCCCGCATCGTGTTACGATCCTTTTTTATCATCATTATTATTACTTAGTTTATGAGAAATATTTTTTTGTTCTAGGACTTTAATGTTTGTGTTCCTCACTCGTGATAGGAATCCTATTGTGGGAAGACTGTCTAAACATATACTAATGCAATTGAATGCTAATGTTTTAGTATGAAGGGATCGGCGCACGGCGCGCAGTCAAGCACAAATCGTAACATAAGACGTCGATTGCTCCCATCATCCCTATAAACTATCTTGTGAAAGGACAATACCCTCAGCTCTCTTACCTTGTCGCACAATACTGAGTGAGCGAGACGAGTCGTGTTCTCGTGATGGCAATGTTGTGTCGTCTCTTTTTATCGAGACACCGAAAAGGGTAACTCGTCTCGGTCTATCAGTTCTCCGTTTTCTTTTTCAGCTCAGAAAAATGTTAATAATTGAATGGTAATTGTGACGTTCGGACGTATACTGTCGTAATAGTGGAGTTATTGGTGCCAATCCACTTTGTGATTTTTTTATATCGATGTATAGACTTGTGTTACAATAGACATGACATGTGACTCGATTTTTGCTGATAGAAATGTTTTACATAAACTTTTTTGGTATTATCTTTATATATATGTAATTCTACTGTTCGTACGTACGTCTCTTAACTCGGAAAACTATGGATTTTGTTGTATTTTTTGTATGTTTAAGTGAATTAAAAAATAGATTAGTTTTACAATTCGATTCAATAGGAAATGTTTTGTTAAATTAATTTAATTATTTATATTTGTTGTACGAAATTCAACTCGATAAACACCTACAAAATATCGTATTATGTGTATCCTTCCATGGTGTTTGAATCCGCACTTGGTAAGTTATATTAGTACTTGAATATGGAACTTTTATTTATAATAACATAAATATGACAACACAAAATAGTTCAAATAATTTTCTTGTTTGTTAGTAACAGATTAAAAAAAAAACCATAATATTTGTACAATTTGTACTGGACTGTTTTGTATTCAAAGCCCGGTGAATGGTCTCTGATAAACAATTGTAAAAGAGTAGAAAAAAGTGTTTAAGTAACAAATCCATGCTTTCCTTAATGGTTCAATAATTGTGGTGGAATTTCAATTGCTGGCAAAAATATTGGTAAAAGTGATGCGGTGTTTCAAGCTTGTCATGTGTTTGTACCAGGGACCCGCTCACAAGTTATTCATTTGAAAATATTACCCGTCTATTTAGTTACCGAAGTTAAAGGGTTAACTCTTGCATATATATGCCCGGTCCTGATATCATATACCTTTCAATAAGTTACCTTACGGAAGGGGTTACCACTTACAAAGTACCCATTCGAAGAGTATCTTTTAAAAGAGTTTTTCGGAGTAACCTTATGATTATTATTTTAGTTTACGCTGTTGTACTAAGTTATCTTGGAAAGTTCTAGCGTAGGGATGAATTGAATGAGACGATACATGTGATGGCCAAATGCATTTTATTGTGCTCTTTAAGTCCATTCACGAGAGACGAAATTACAATGTTCGAACTCTGAAATTATTACCTTGTTACTGCGGTAGAAGTAACCCGTTCAGAATGGCTTACCGTTTAGTGGTGTAAGCCTGTAACTTTTTAATAGGTAACTTAGATGAAAGGGTTAAAAGGGTTTCACATATGAAGTAGTTTTAAATAACTCAAACAGTTCAATGAATAACCAAAGCGATCCCTGGTTCATAAAATCGTTCGTATCGTTCTGTCTGTGTGTTGTGTGTGTGTAGTTGTGTGAACGCGATGTTTGTCACTGACTTAGGTGTGTGATCGATCGATTATCTAGTACAGAACAGATATATATTGTTGTTTCAGTTTTCTTTTCTATCAGCAAAAGTTTAACGGCCTTATTACAAAACGTGGACTAGCTACAGTACCGATTTAAACTTCTATTTGACCATGGACTAAACAGAAAAACTAAACTAAATTACACCTTAGTTTAAAGTATTGTGTTAAAGATAAGCCTATGCTTGATAATCGTGGTTTAGACGTTGTTTTGTAATAAGGCGGTAGGCATGGGCAAAAAATATCGATATATCGAAATATCGATATTTTTTTCAGAAAATATCGATATAAATCACCGATAT
>DWJN01007360.1:0-10036 GCA_018248895.1 Carystus phorcus
GGGACCAAGAATTCGAGGAGTCGGTCAGGTTCAGCGCGCTCCGTTAGGTATGTGGTGATACCAACTTTTGTCCACGGCTTGGCCCGAGGAAGTGGCTTCATAAAACGAAATAATATACTATACCCAGTTCGATACCCGTTCTATTAACCGTTGAGGATTTTCCTAGTAAGATTACAATATTGGCTTAAGGATTGTTGTTGTAAATATCCAGGTGTGAATAAATTGATAAATTGACTTGCATATGTATATTTTTAATGCATAATAGGCATTAGTATTGTTTAATTCATAGTGATATGAAAACTCAAAGCAAATGAATACATTCAGATAAAGTTATTTATTGACATAAAATAAGGATTTACAGATGAAACTTAAATTTTAAAGTGGCTGATATGAAAAAGTGCATATTCACCCTTGATGCTGATATAATGTTTATCTATTATTATTGAATGTGTATACTGAGTTTGATATCTGTGCCATGAATAAGTGTAAGTAATCCATCCGCAACTATTCCACCGGTACATAACTGATATTGATTTGAACTTTTATATTTGATTTAATATTTTATACTTATTAATGTAACTTGAATTGTATACCTGAGACAGGTACGACTTAGTGAGCTTTATTATATGATGCCATCAATTTAAGAATCTATTGTCCACATTAAAGAACCTTTGACTTTGATTATAACATATGCGTTGTATATTTTAATCTGTCATGGTGTCTGTCACATTCAAAATAAATCAAATCAATATATTTGTAAAACATAGGTACATGATATCAGATGATGAAGTCGAACTTGTTTCCTACTAATTTTTGCCAGTACAGGTGTACAAATGTCCAATATGTTCTAATTGTTACAATAAATTATATTAAAATCACTAGTTTATATTACTGCAATAGTCGTCCAATAAAATAGTCTTCATATATGTCCATAAATAACAAATAAAATAAACATTATATGCCACACTGTTATGGTACATTGGTTGAAGACTTTCTCAGTCGGTCATCTAAATTATATTTTACTAGATGAACCAGCAAACGTTGTTTTGCCAAAATATTATTATTTCAGAACTATTTTTATTACCATAAAAATGGTTATAGTGTGTTAACCTTAAAAGCATTAAAGACATGTGCTATCGCGGACTTTTATTTAGATCTTTTAGCGGGGAACAATTTTGTAATACATGATTTTTGAGTAATTTTCATCGTTTACTCAGCGCACGCACGGAAAGCTCAAAATTTTGCAGTTTTCGCAATATTTTTTATCGCTGCTCCTCTCCTATTCATCTTAGCGTGTTGTTCTATAGCCTATAGCCTTCCTCGATGAATGGACTATCTTACACTAAAATAATTTTTCAAATCGGTCCAGTAGTTCCTGAGATTAGCCCGTTCAAACAACCAAACAAACAAACTCTTCAGCTTTATATATTAGTATAAGATAAATGGGTAACAATTATTTTATAACACACCGATGTGATAGTTTTCAATATTAATGTAAACTTTATTTCAACTCCTACTTTTTTAAGGTCCCCTAAAAACGATATACAAAATTATTATTTTTTAAGCTTACTATAAATTCCATAAATTTAATTGTTTTATGTGTACAAAGGCTATAAAATTACTGAAACCGAAACGAAATATTCATTAACTAACTGAAATGGTGTTCAAAATGCATGCTCGGTTAACTAATTGCTGCATTAGTGAAAAAGCAACGTATTTTACAGATAAAACAGAATGTATGCCATCAATTCTATTGTACATAGCTACACATATTCTACGCTGCTTATTCAATAAAAGGTTTCCACGTCGAAACCGTTTTGAAATTGGGCTACGTCGAGTGTTTATTGATAAGGGGTCGTGAGCAGAATCCTTCGTACAAAAATGTTTTAGGGAATAAATGAGAAATATACGAATTTAGGTATTGAAATTGGTACACACCTCTGTTTATGTACAATAGAAGACCTTTTTTACAATCCCACCTGAAATTTATATGTCAACTAACGGATTCGGTATAAATTAACCTGCAGCATATACTTTGTCTTCTTATATTGAATGTACATACCGAGATTAAATTATTCTACAATAAAGAAACAAAAATCATATCGAATTGTGAATTTAAATTATTCTCGATTACATTTAGACACACACAAAAGCTATCAAGATCAAGAGGAGCTAAGCGCTAAGAGTTAAGGAGTAAGTATAAACGAACAAAAAAGATATACTCGTTCAAAATGTACGCGACGCGCGTTGCTACGCATATTAAAAAATCAAATCTAAGTAAACGTCAGCATATATAGGAATACATTCCTTTGGATTCTATTTACTGGAGTGTTATTGGGTATATATAGGTATCTAGTCGAATCGATCAGCAAAAAATCTAAATTTTCGACAGTAACTCATCCACCATGTGATCGATATAATTTTGGCACCAAAACCTTTATCAGCAAACTCTGAACAAATTTGCTGAAAATATCGATATCATCTACCATTTCAGAGTCTATAAAGGACAGACAAACATTAATTTTTATGAATTAACGACATATAAAAAAACAAAGACATATGTATAAAGGTATATTATATCAACTTGATACAAATGACTATATCTCACGGTTGAATAACAAGAAAACATTAAACATATCTTCAACCGAATTTATTGGCACCAAGGATGTCTGGTATATGCTTATTTCATGTGCAACATCACGCACCACTCACGAAGGATACGTGACGTAGCATGCACAATGCTATTGAACATGTTAATACTTGCTTCTTCTCGTATACAGCTTGTAGTAAGGTGTTATCCGAAATATCCACGTAAGGTAACCAAACCAATACTTTACAGCTGTAAATAAACTTTACAATGTCTATTCATTGTGTCTGTATGTCTGTGCACTCTAATTCAGAAGCATCTTATCCGATTTGAATGCAGTTTTCAAGATTATATGTATAGTTATGGACTTTACCTAACGTGAATTAATTAAAATCCGTTTGCAAATAAAGAAGATATATCACTTTATGTCAATCATTCAACAGTTAGGCGAAACGAAGTTCGGGTCATCTAGTTGATATTAAAACTAGAATATTTACGAATAGATAGGGATAGGCAATAGATGTTACTGTTTCTTAATTCTTTGATGCAACTAGCCACAATTCCAAATTCCTTTCCGTTTCTGCTTGAAGCCTAGTCATGAATAAACATACATATGTCTCTAGTCTCTAACATATATTATGTGGTATACAAAACGGGCGTTATTATCGACAATTCAATACAATTTTCTATTCTTGAAGGGTCTACCTCGCCATTTCAGACATGTACAGCAACTATTTCAAAACAAGTAACTATGGTAGCATTCTATTGAAGCAAACTTCGACAAACTGCTGAATAGGTGTTGAAATATGATTGACACCTATTGTTCATATTGTGTGAAAATGAAAATAATGTCGGTGAAACAATATATGTTTTAGACCAACACTGACATGCGCAGCTAAAGATATAATCGTGCAAAACCTAACCATTAAAGGAGGATTAAGCTTTGATAGAGTTCTCTGTACGATTTTCTATGAATAACAATAGTCCCACATTGAAATTCAATATGTCGTGGGCGCCTTGAACAATATAAAGAAAAGGACACACATTCAGGCCGAGAATAGCTATTTATATTATTAGCTATTTCAAATTTCTGCCTCGCAGCGATTCGAACTCAGGGCCCTGCGAACAGCGGTCCAGTATAGTAACCTATGTGCCACACAAGTCGTCCAAATTACGTCGTCAATCGTCTTATTCCATTAAAGATTACCACCCTCGACAATTTACTAATCACGTCGAATCTTGTTCTTTTCACATTATTCTATTGCATAAGATACTCACAGTAACAACATAAGAAAGCCCGATGAGAGTGAGCCTCGCGACGCTGTCCTTCACCGGGGGTGGGGGGACCGCGGAGGGGGGCTCGAGCGACGCCGGCGCGGGGAGCACGTCGGGTCGCTCCCGCGCATGCCCCCGAGCCTCTCTCGGTGCTGCGCCGGACGCTCCATACATACTGCGGCAAACACAATACATTAGAACCATAATACATTTCAATACGACGCTCCATACATACTGCGGCGAAAACAATACATTAGAACCATGATACATTTCAATACGACGCTCCATACATATTGTGGCAACAACAATACATTAGAACCAGAACTAAGTATGTAAAACATTTCAATATAATTGCGACTCAAAGTAATTGGCAGTTTTATTATTTGAGACTAGACCGAATAAAATTTATACGTATGTATATACATACATATGTAATTATTTCTGTTCGGATGGAATGTTTTGCAAAGTAATATTGAAGATATCTTCAACCGATTGAGCAGAAATTTTGTATACACGTTCAATGAAATCAAATGAAACTTGTTGAGAATATATATATACGCGAATTAAACTTTTGCTCCAATCCATCCAGCAATAACTCAAAACTTTATTTATATACGGCTAAATCTCGCGACTAGCTTTCATTTCTTATAAACTGTGTAATGGCGTTATAACTTGGTAGGAAAATTTTTAAAGAAGAAATTTTTTTTATTATTTAAAGAGCATTCAAGTAAAAGCTTGTTTTTAAAAAAGCTTTTTACTTTTAATTTTTAATATATTACGAAATGAAGCCTTTCATGTTACGGCTTAAGCAAAATACTTCTCTGAATATTTCCTAATACGCCTGTAGATCATGTCAATTGCAGCCAATACTTAGCACATTCATTTAAATATTAAAAAATCATTTTTGACTTAAGACTTTCATCAATGAAACTCAAAACCTCATTCTGCCAGCAAGGTACATGTTTATAGAAAATACAATACAAATTATTGAATTACAATAGTAAAACATGACACAGAATAACGTGCAGAATTATAGAGTCTACATAATACTAAGGTTACTGTAATAAGTGTGTTCCTCACATCTCATAGATTGCGTAACCAAAACGTACCACATAAAAAAGTACTGAAAGTTGTATCAAGATTTAGGTAGCTAACAGTATATTTGGAAGCTGTCCTCATTCGGACAACGGTCCGCATTCGCTGTCTCATAAACTTAGCAGCTGTCTTGAAACGTCTTCAGCAGTTTGCGAGTTCGTTGCCGAACCTACACGTCGCGACCATCTGTCTCCTGAACATGTCGCGACATATTTCGTTGACTACAGTCTTTTTTAAGTGACACCGTGTAAACTGCAAGCGAAATCTATGACGACCCTGTAGCACAATTAGTACAGAGTTAAATTTCGACTAGGATAGACGGATATTACTACGGATAAATGCTTGTGTAATGGTAGTCGTGATGTTTAATGCATATGCATGGCTTTTGCTACACAGGGAATTTTAAAGTGGTAATATAATCACTTTGTCAATGGACAAAAGAAAACAACCGCCTTCATTTAAATACGCCATATTAAATATTCCGTTTCCAAAGTCATACGCATTAAATTAATGTGCATCATTAGGAATAACTCAAAAACTACTCGACAGATGTCGCTCAAATTTAAATGAGACCACACAACATGCACCAGCTTATGAAGTAAAACGCATAAAAAAATATAGACGAATTGAGGACCCTCCTCCTTGTACAAATATTTAACTAAAAGTAATCCTTTTTAACTAAAATTTAACAGCGAGGACAGTAGTTAGTATTTCATCTATCATTTACTATCACCACAACGGTAAGAATTGCTAATTAAAATTGAAAGAAAATATTCAATTACACATTTTTAGATACGTAAATAAATCTTAAGAAAATATAATTTCATTAGATTATTAAAATTAAGTACTGAATAATGATGTGTTATAAAATTGTCCTATAACTTGCCCTATTTCTTTTTTATTTTTAAAATTCTCAATCGCATACAGACTAAGGGGTTAGTGACAAATTGGAACATTCGACGCCCTGATTAAAGATAAATCATCTTATCCTCCTGAACTCTCTAAATTGGAACTCGACGTGTAAACAGAGATAGGTATCTATGCTATATGAAGCGTATTAGTCACGGTAATATGTATCAACCCTTGCAGGATTAATGCTAGCTATAATTTAAACCCAGCGGCACTCTTTAATCGGATCGAACAGAGACCAGCTACAAAAATCTGACCGTATATTTTACCTTTACAGCCAAACTTTATCCACTTTTCAACACAAATCCGTATTGCGAAAATCTCAAAACCACTTCCGTATAAAATTTTCTGATTTCAAGCACGTTAAATATACGGAAAATTAGATTGCATTTTGATGTCGATATTTGAATAAAACGAGCCTTTAGCATTAGACCGTATTGGCATTTAAAAATATGGTTGAGAGCGGATGAAACTCAATGTTCGATTGAAGCTGAATGTTGTAAATTTTCAATAAGATATTATAGCTTCTTTATAGTGATTGCGAATAAAACCAATAACTTTGTTTTAGAAATAAACCATGAAAGGCAGGAAATAAAAACTTTTTAGAAAGGCGACAAGAAATAAAAACAGTATTTTTAGCGACTACACTATTTGTAAAATAACAATACTAATAAAAGTTAATACTGTTGTGTAATCTTCCAAACTGTTTTTTCTATGTAGTTCGCTAAAAAACGCGGGCGGGCCACATGATGCTAAGCGATCACCATCGCGCATAGACCTTAGCAGTAACATAGTCATCACTCTACTATTACCAACCAAGAAAGTAGAGAGAAAAAAGAAGGAAAGTAAAGTTGTGACATTATTGGGTTGGCAACTAAGTCATAGCCGACTTCAAATAAGAAGGAAAATTCAGATTTTTTGTTTAAAAATATAACTTTATTAAATTAGACATTGCCCGTTCTTGTGAATGACCTTTTTCCATCATTCTGGCAATGTAAAAAATTCCCCGTTCGTAAAATGTCTGGTCTTTCTATTAAAAATATTGGTTAGGTGTAGAGTGAATCCATCGACAAAAGCGGCAATGACTTAATTGCCAACCTACTACTATAGATAAATAAAAGTATATTAAGCATAAGTAGTTTAAGCACTGCAAGTTGTTCATATACTAGTAATTTGTATCAATACTAAATAAAGGTTTTTAAAATTGTCTAGAAAATGAAACTGTATTTTTTTTCGTTGAACTACGTTCACCGTTATCAAATCGAAATTAGATTAACATTTTGTAGCAACAGTAAAATTCATAAAACTAAACTATATCTCAATAACAGGCGTGTATTTCTTTCTCTGCAAATAAATTTCAAATGGATATCGAAATTAATCTGTGGGGCTCCGCCAGTGTTAAGGCAATTTGATAAAACGGGTTTATTAAAAGTTGAAATGGAGTTTGAGATTGATAATTAATCTGTTCTTGACATCGATGACAATTCCTGACAGTGACAGAGAACCTTCTATTGTTTATATTTTGTATAGTGCGTCTGGTGGTCTTGTAACTTTTGATAGAAATCCAATCCAATTATGAATTGTTCCCGCGATATATTTTGTGGATATAACTACTGGCAACTTGACAAATAATAAAACTAATGGCATTGTTTTGCAAAATATTGCATACCTTGCATGTAAGAATTTGCGGAATAATCACTACTAATGCTATTTTTAGAAGCTTTTAATTAACCTCACATGCCCGCTGTTTGTAATTAAACCTTTTATGTTAAACCGGACCTAGTTCCCAGTATTTGATTGAGTTTAAATTTAACGCGGACATTTGGTTGTCATGACAATCCAAGATTACTTAAGTGCCGCCATTTTTAATCCAATATGGCGAATTTTACAAAATGACGTAACATAATTCACAGTAACCCATACTTTATAGGTATTAAATAAAAGGGTATAATCAGGTGCACTTTTTACTTACTATGAATAAATGCTTAACTACAATCCTTAATAGTAAGTGGCGATGGATTTAAGTGACTAGATGGGATTAGATAGTCTTTTGGGGTAAAGTGCAGTAACAAATATGTATATACATACAGTATTGTGTGTTTACGTATACAATATAGTATTAATTAATGTCTACAGTTTTTACCACCTTTGATTTCCTACTGTCCAAAGGTTAGCTATTATAGAATGCTGCATTCAGGCCGCCTTTTGTTCGAATAAGAATAACAATACAAATGTATTAGAACAAAAGGCGGCCTAAACGCAATATTCTCTAACAACTAAACTATGGTCAGTGGGAAAACAACAAAGCCAAAAAGAATTTTAGACATTAATTAATACATATTGTATTCGTAAACATACATTATATTGTGTAAAGATATAGCCAACTTCTTATAAATACAATACAGGTAAAAGTAATTTGATTTGTCGTTACAAACAAATAGATATTACCTACAAGTGAGTTACAACTCTACTCAATTCTAGATTCATAGGTACTCTTACGCGTCTCAAGAAGTCTGGTTGTAATAAATAAGCTGACATCCACTGAGAGCTTTGTGTATCGTGTTTTTGAGATGTGTTTTATTTGTATTTGACGTTGAAATTCAATTTTATTTACTGTGTCACTTAACTGATTCAGTTTATTGTTGAAACTAAAGTACAAAGTCCACTTTATATTATTAGATACAGCACTAAATGAGAATGAGACGAAAAAGTTAGATTTAGAAAACGAATGGAAATATTGAATTACAAAATATGATGCCTTGAGAAATGAGTAACTTAACATTTTATAACAATATAAGCGATCATAACGTTATCTTGTTGTCAGCCATATTGTAATTTACAAAAATGGCCACACGTATTAAGAAGATTGATTACGTTTTCACGTCGTGACTGAATCATTGCCGATATACGGAGATGACATAACTATAGAATTAAAGTAAATACAGATATGGTTAATAACATTATGACAACAGAAAAGTAGCTGTAGTTTATAAAATCGTAACTAATACAGAAAAGGTCTACATACACTAACTGTACAAACGGACGCAGATATCTACCACCGTAGCGTTGGTGACTGGGCCAACAGGGCTACTCTTTGGAGCGAACGCCTGGGCTAGGATTAGGGTTGCCAGATGGCCGGGATTTCCGGGATTTCCGGGATTATCCCGGAATTTTGCGTGTTGTCCCGTGTCCAGTAATTTTACTTTGCTGTCCCGGAATGAAACCACTAGTTTTTTTCACAAGGTTACGATACTACCGCTGCAAAAGTCAAACCAAACATAATAATAATGATGTTGATTATCTACCAAAGTTACATTAATCGTTATAAAGTGCTCAAATATATATTCTGTATTTATGTTATTTTATAAAGTACCTGATATTGATGTTTAAAGTTTAATATTTAAGCCTTAAAAAGTTACTTAGAAAAGTTGAATATAATTTTTTTGTATTTCAATGTTTAAGAAAGTAATTAAAAAGATTTTTCCAAAAAAAAAGTATTTTTTTTTTTTATCCACCAATAATCCTAGGTAATTTCTACTTAGTTTAGTCTCAGACCGGAGACCAAAACTCTGATTCTGTTCGTGGCCCCAGAAATGTCCAGGAAATGATCAGCCTGGATCTGACAACCCTAGCTACAATCCTACCTGATTGTTAACCGTGATATATTCTGGATGATAAAGCGCGCTTAGAAGATACCTATTCACTTTTGTCTCGAAGACACCCGCAATATATTCCAACGGGAACATTGACGCGGGCAATTTGTTAAAAGCTTGTATCTGGTTCGTAAAAAACATACTACAGTAAACAATTTTGTATTGGTTTCTTTAGAACAGAGAATGCTCAAAATGAAACCAACACCAGATTAAATTGATCGTGTGTATTTGGAAATTTTTAACATGTATAAAGCTACGTGTTAAAAATCTCTGCTATTTCTAGTATTCGTGGATGTTATCACGTAGGGTTAATAGAATTGTAATAAGCCAAATTGTAACAAGTCAAATTTAAAAAGAAACCGTGACGTGATCGTTTTACCAGAAAAACGTAAAATTAAATACAGGGTGTCCAGGCGAGGAAGGGGGGATTTTATAATTAGATAAAAAATATTAATTATAAATAAATTATTATTCTTTTAATCTATGATAAAACTACACAAAATGGAAAATCATTTCT
>DWJN01007361.1:0-10036 GCA_018248895.1 Carystus phorcus
ATCCGGGTTATCGCGTTCTCTATGAAACTGTAGCACGGGTCATTATATTTCTACTAATAAGTAGTGTAAACAAAGCTGTATTATTATTTTTTTGCATTTATGCGATGACCAACGTACACAATTATATTCTGTTATACAATTTTGTTCCACAAATAATTTTATTACTTACAATATAGGTACAGCATGCTCCAAAAATACAGAATATGCAAAACAATGAAGAGTGATCAAGATTGTTCTCCACAACCTCGTTTGAAAAATAGGATTAATGTATATTTGAGTTTATCTGCTCAACGAGAACAGTACAAAAAATTCATATGCTAATGACAAAGAAGATAAGCTATTCATTACTAATTGGACCCACGATATAATTAGCTAACACACAGTTTGCAAGTTCTACGTGATTTTAAGTACCTACGTATTACGTAAACTAGTCAAAAGACGTTTTGTTACATATCAGTTAAACATCAACTAATTATATTATTTATGAACCAAAATCTGACTCATCTCATAAGGTGGTTAGGTACGATTCTAGGACAGACAATGTTTTATTGTGTATTTCATTTTGTTTTTAAAGAAGTAATATGAATTTCATGTGTAGAGTAGCCGTCATTAAAAACCCGACTTTATAACTATAGAACTATGCGTTTAAAATATTTAAAAGAGCCTTATCAAATAATAAGTGGGGAGATATTCCCATATTCCAAAAATTGATTAACATCATATTCTTCTTCTTAATAAGTATGTACTTAATTCCAAAATATTCGTAACTGCAAATTATACTCAACGTCTTAACGCGATAGTATATCTTATACATTATCTGTTTGTTTGTTTCTAACACCGTAAAACGATTTTAATGATTTTATTTCATTAAAAAGGTGTCTTGAATGTGTTAATAAGTAGGGTTTAATTTTTTTATATAATAGGTTCATAAAAATAATCAATTAATTTATTGTTATTAAGGGTATGTGATAACATCATGATTAGTTTTTCAATCCGGAAAACCTATGTTTTCGAAGGGAATTGGGTTCGATTTCGAGCAAGGTGAAATATTGACTTAGATTTCTGTTCTCGTTTTGGGTGTGTATATGAAAAAGTCTTTGAACGTTGTTCATGGTCGACACAGAGACTCCTAGGTTATTAATGTATAATATCAATTTACTAATAAGCGACAACTGAATTTGTTCTATTATTATTGGTCTTATATCGTGTTATCGTGTGTTTGAACATTAAAACTATATTATTCCCAATTACACAATAATAAATTAAAAAGATAATGTACTTAATATCCATCAAATTCATCAAGCATAATATCAACTTCAAATAACAATTGATATTTAAAACAGCAATAAGTTTATAATACTAAAGTTATTCTAGAGTTTGATGCATGGAATAAATACGTTCTTCGCAATAATAAAAAGCTAGTGTAGTATCGCACTCCGTTCTTCTTCATTAAATCTGCACAAAGCAGCCATTGACAAACTTCGACGGGTGTAATGTTATTCATTTGGGAAAGTCAAAGGTTTTATTCGCAAAAAAAAAATAAGTCGCCAGAGAGCGGACGGTGGCATTTTTTCCATTCGCCGCGTTCCATTAGCGTGCCTTTGTTTGGCGGGAGCGCGCAAATTAATTTAGCTCTCCCGCCATTTCCTCGCGCTTTCACCCGCGCGTCCTCCTTGCCCCTGCCGCGCCCTTTTTTGTCTACGCTTTGCTCTACGTATCGTTTTCTTCTTTATGGCTCATTAGGCATCATCGTCGCCATTGTTTTTGTTCGTCGTACCCACAAGATCTAATTATTATGATCAGCAGTATCAATGAATTATTTGAGGGAATGTCCGACGAGTCCCCATTGTGAGTAAGATTATAATCAAAGATATGTGATTTACAAGAAAATCTGATTCAATAGTATATAATTATGTACATAATATTTTTTATTTCATTTTCTACAAATATTTTTGTGAACCTATATTTATAAAACAAACTATTATCTAATACTTTTGTTGTTCTGTAATTTTAGAAGAAAACCTACTAAAGGAAATTTTAAGTCGGAAACCCACAAAACGCTAAAGTACCTGTAATATTCAATTACATCGGATAATCGAAGGCCTTTATATTTATCTAAGAAGTTATCATATTATTTTCTGTAAGTACATTAAATTTGCAAAGTACAAGTTCCTAAACAGATTGTTTTTGGGAAGCGTTATTTAGCTTTTAAAATAATAAAAAAATTACCCATATCGTTTACGTTTGAACCGTCTAATAATAGTAGGTTTTTTTCTTAAGTTTCTTTTGTTATCGTCAAACAATAAAATGGTAATTTTGAAGACCCGCGTGACGTAATGGTCACCAATGGTCCTGGGTTCGATTCCCAGCGAGGCGGAAATTTAAATGACGAGTTTGAGTTTCTGTTCTCGATCTGGATGTGTGTGTTATTGTCTTTCTGTGTTGTCTATAGTATCCACGACACGGGGTATCCTACTAGTGTAGAGCTATGAGTGTATGGCGTTACTTATTATTTATTATAATTGTATGTATATTAGACTATAATTTTATTTCTTCGATCGATGAAATAATATGTAAGTACTTACTCCCTACATGGTAAAAGAAGACATTATACCTAACCTTTTTTTAATAAACACGGAGGAGATTTCATATTAATATATAAAGTTCTATATTATACGAAATTAATTAATTAAAATACAAAACTATTAAAATAAACTTAAACTAGAATTAGCCCGAGGCTTTGTCCGTGGAAGACTAGTTTTACATAACGAAATTTTATTATACTATACTTAATCTAATGACCGTGCCATGTGTTAAGGAAACAATACAATATACAATAACTGATAATTAAAAGTAGTTGCGATGACTGTTTTGGCATTACGACCGCGGCGCAATCTATATGGTGTCCGGGAATCTTGCACAAAATGTGGTGGTAAAGTTCTGGTATTTAAAATGTAAATATTAATATAACATTAATAAAATATAAAAAGAGTATAAATAAAATTCAAATAATCATCACTTTAGTTTCGTTTTAACACATGAACTACCTATAAGTAAGCAAACATCCTACAGTAGGTACATACATATGTCAGGAGTTAAATGTGGCCTATGTTATATAATCTGTGTCTGTGTCAGATTTCAACCAGGGCAGGTCAGCCATTTGCTATGATTGAGTAAAAAAAGTACATCCAATCTTTCCACATTTATAATAATCTTAATATTAAGATCAATTTACGTAACTAACTTGCGTAATAATTTAGTATCAACTAATATTTTATGCATACACATATAAATTTACACATTTTAAAACAAAAATAAATCCATGTTATTTACGAAAAGAATTCCTAAAAAGAGCTTTGTCTGTAAAGGTACAGACCCATCCCATCTACCATACACTATTCATAATAATTTCTTTACAATAGTTCCTATTTTAAAATGTCACAGAACTGTCTTCTTCATCAATCTAAGACCATTCGATCTGGAAGATATAATGTAGATCAAAAGCTTAATTTTTTATATGTTAATAAAGTAGTCTCACCTGCGCCGGCGCCTGCTCAGTACGCGCGTTCCCCGCCACAAAAACCCGCCAACTGACGGCTGGTCTGGCCGTGACCCACAGTTTTTTAACCCGCGCGTGCCCTCGTTCCTTTCCTACGGTAAAACAACCCTTGCGTTTTCATAAACCGACGCAACGTCATACATCAACCAACTTATACCGGTTTTTACATATAAATTAAAGTTTTTTCACTTTCACTATCCTTTTGTCATTTAATGAGGACTTATAGATTTTAGTAATATTATTTTACGTTGAAATTAGTCACAAGTATTAAAATTATTTTCATTAATGAAACGGACTCCGATCTTGAATCTTGTTCTAATTTTAATTCAGTATTAGAGCTATATTTAATTAAATGCTGAGAGCAATTACCAAGCTTTATTTGCAAGGTAAATAAATATTTCTCTTAGTGTAAGTACAAATTTGCGAACTCGAAATTTGTAGGTAATTAATTTCGTCGTAGAATCATTTTAAATTCTTAATTAAGCAATCCGTATTTTCTCCTGCCTATAAATTAGATCGAGTCGTTTCCATAGAGACTACTCATCCTTTAAAGCGGGTTGGGGGAGAGAGGGGGGCTTTACAAAAAATATAACTTAGGGTGAGTAAAAACCGTGGGGTGACTCAGCCGGCCGCTGCACCCCACGACGAAAAATCTACGATCAATATTAACTCTTTTTTTCAACGGGGAATCGCTGAATTTTTAAGTCGTTTTAAGCAATCGTGCCGAGTAATATTGTATGACGCGTATGACGCTTTATGGCGTGTGCTACGCTGAGCACAACACGCGCGGCACTGAGCGCGCGTTTACTTTATTATCTACGGCTGAGAGTGGAAATATTTAATTTATTCTGTTTTGTGAATTTGTCGTGGATATCCAACACATGTATTTGACATTATTGGTTTTTTAAATAAATCTATGTCTATATTATAATAAAACCGTAACGGGGTGGTCTGTACATTGGATATTTTTTTGTTTTTCTCATCTGTCAATGTGCACCGTGCTGAAACCACACAGACACCAATGAAAAGGTTTATCTGATACCGATAGGGCAAGTCACTAGTTTATTATTGAAATTGTTAATATGATAATTCTCAATGTGTTTATAATGTGTTAATGGAATTCCATATTAATAAAATAACATTTCCATATTTAGTAATTTATAGTCGAGTAATACAATTACAGCATGTTTTGAAAATCACAATATATATTTGTGAGTCGTGTAGAAACTCTTATGCTTGGGTGTACTGCCATAAAACGCTTTACTAATTAAAAAAAAACTGTAAAGCCGGGTGTTGCATGCACACCCGAATTAAAAACGAAACAGTTACAAAAAACTATTTATGACAACGCCATTATCGTCCAATAAATCAGCTGCCCGCTCTTCTGTTTTCGATAATGATTCTATTATTATGGAAAAGCGTTATGTAACTGTAACATTTTTTCCTTGCGGATGCAAACACATGGAATCTACTTCATACCAATCGTTTGTATCTACTTGTCTTTGTCACATATAAATTAATGCAGTACCATTATAAAAAGAGCCTCAGTAATTCCCTAGCATACATTGGGAAATAATATGTATAGTTATTATCACAATAAGACATTAGGTATTTAGCTTCCTCTAAATACTCTCTTGTATACTCATATTTCCACGCCAACGACGCCACGACACAACTATTAAGATATCACCAAAAACTGGGAATAAATACATATGGACTATAGAACTTTATCCAAGTTTCATCTGTAATTCAGATGAAAATGAGGACAGAAATACGACGTCGTTCGGGCTTTGGGAAACGCGGAGAACAAGTGGCGATAGTAGAGTTTATATCCTACTTTTTCACATCTAAACTCATTTCGAATAAATATTTGGTTATAATCATTTGAAACATATAATCGATAATAGGCTACCGAAATAAATTCTGTCAAAAAAGTAATTGACAGCGTTAGTTAGTAATAGAAATGACCATAACGCTATACCACATTGTCTTACAAAACACAAGCTTTAGGGGCGCCGCCTAGTAACAAAATTCGGTACCTGCTTTCTCCAAAGAAAAGTTGGTACCAGTACCATAAACGTGCGTACCTACTACATGGTAGTTACAAAATATGCAACAGTTCAAATTATATTTCATTTCATACAAGCATGCTAGTACACTGTTCTAAAATTTACATTTAAAGCATATTTCGATTGTTAGAACCAATGTAAAGGATTTCTTTATATTTCAAGGAGGTATTAAAGCGGACAAGGAAAGTCTACTCCATGTTAGTATGACTCGCTTCGTTTTTATGTTTGTCGGGCCGCACGGCCGGCGCCCACCGTACGGGTTACAAATTGTGGGGTGAAAGGGGTAGTTTTTTTCTAATCGACTTTTCTAACAGTAATAAACGATATTTATCTTTCTTAATTATAGTTTCACTCCGTTATTTGGTAGCTTTGTTCATGTTTTTGTTCGGCAGCTTGTATTATTATCATATTAAGTACGTTTGTCGCAGACGTAAAACTTATTTGGTTATTGTAATAATCATGATGATACGTTTTATAACTGTTTTAGACTCTTCCGGTTGAATAACAAGAATGTAATTTAAATACATAATAGTGAAAATAGACACGTAGACTGAGAATTTTACAATTACGTTTTAATAACCCAATCGTAATTAAACACTTAAAATAGTACATAATAGAAATGGCCTCAATATAATACAGACTGTTTAATAAGTATTTTTTATTTTATTTGTTTCTCAATTAGGCAACGAGTCACCGAGACCTACTCGAAAACTTTATAATATTTTCAAAAGTATCTAGTTTTTCACTTACCGCAACGGCATGATCATAATGACAATTATTCTGATAACAATCCTTTATCCAATATTGGAACAGATATATTGATGTTGAAATTGTTTAAAAACATTGAAATTATGATAATCCTTGACATATATTTTTAACGTCACTTACTGTCTAAGAAGAGAAGAAAACGTTCGTAGTAATGATTTATTGATATTACCTAAAGCAATAAAACCACGGCACAACTCGTCTATTCTGCGAATACGGCTCTCTTATTGTCAAATGAAACTTTACTTGACCACACTTGAATAAAAGACGTATCATTCTTTATGCTCGTAGTTCTGTATATAGAATTTCTTTACGGATTCTCAGCTATCAATGCCTAAATTATATGATCAGGGAGTGACTACGTGATTTCTAGATACGCGTTATGTAGAAGAAATAATAGAATATATTTCGTGGTCATTGTGATTTTTACTATTTGGTCACCTATTTCAGTGACACTCGTTATAAGTTATAAGGTTTATTTATTTTTTATAAAAGTATACGAGTAAAATACATTATTTGAATAGCATGGTTTTTAACATTTACAAAACAGTGGGCATAGAATCGATTACCCGTTTCAAAATTAAATTTGGGATAGTCAAATTTTTTAATGAAAAACGAGGGCAGTGATCCCGTGCGGCGCATGCGTAATATTAACCCTTTTTTACCCTTTCGTCTCCCTGAACGTTTTTTGTAAGCATTTTAAAGGGTTGTGTGTACAGGAGTACCTGCTACGGCACGATGCAAAGGGTTGAGTTTTTTCACAACGGACCGTCACGCTTTTTGTATTGATGCAGTTTTTCTGTATGGACCCACGAGGAGAATAATACAGAGTGCATTGAACTCTTTACCGTCACATCAGCTGATGCCATAATAGTGCACTTGTGGCACTCGTTCTATTGATTTCAATAGTTCAAGGTCGCCGTTTTGTTTTGTATCGATTTTGTAATTTATGTAAGTAGTATCTACGCTTTGACTGTACCACATCGAAACTTAGTTGAAATTATAATGAAATATATGAATACATTTTATGACTCCTCCATAAATTAATTTAGAAAAGTGGAATGCTAATTATGAAAGAGGCTAGTTAAATCATAAATAGTTTTAAAAGCGCGTAAAGCATTTAGACCCTTTCTACAGTTGTCGATTAAGTTAACACTATAGCACCGGATGGTGTCGCCTTTCAGCGCAACACCCGTTCATTTTTTGGCAATCGGAGTAAAAAACTAAACTGCAATAGCGGTGCCGATATGCCAGTAACCCACATTCAACAAGGTGTTAAACTGATCGAGTTGCATGCCCGTTAAAGATTGCACATGCGTGCTCTGAACTCTTTTACGAAAAAATGCCCCTTTGAACATCTTACTTGCACCTTTTTATGTACATACGGGTACTTAAGTTACAATGATGACGTGGTACTCATAGGTAGGTCTGTATATAATATATCAGAAGTATATTAAGATCTTTTCGGGATAAGCTTGTTTTAATGCCTGATAAATTACAAGACAGATCAGCAAATGCACCTAATTATCGCTAGATACGTTATGGACGCATTAATGACTTGGAAGAATGTGATTATGATTATTGTCATACATATATGTGTATTATGACAGTGTTAGGTAAGGACTTAAAAGGAGTTTTGTATACTTACTCCGACTTGTACAGCATCTATCCTGGTAAGCACATAACAGTATACAGACAAACAGATACAACCTGCAATGCAACAAAACAGGAAAGGAGAAATTGACATAGATCTAAGGACAGATATCATTTATACCTTAAATCAATTATGAATTTGCAGTTTCTAACGCCATTTTTATCACAACATTGTACATTTTGTTTTTCGACTTTAGGATAAAGCAAATGGCAAAGAAAAAGGTAAATATGTTTTTTTATTATATGTACATTTATAAATAATTGTGTCATGTGCAGTTTTCTGCGATTGCTAGTTCTATAAAGTTTTAGGAGTGTTTTATTGTCCATATTATTTTCAAAAAGATATTTTTTCTGAAATTCGCTGTCTGTGATTTAAGATGGCCCGGATCTGATTTCGTGAAGATAGAATTTCATCGATTAAAGAAACGCCTCTACGAGTTCTTTTTAATTATAATCTGATTTTGGCAAAACAGGGCGCGGCTCAGGTGACTCTATTATTTGGATTTCACCCGTTTCGAAGAAATGTAGATATATTTGAGAAGGCATTGTGATGCATATAAGTGTCACAGAGACCACAATAACATGCATTGCAGTAAACGAAATATCAATAGAGTTAACAATTAGGACAAATCTTTTAAGTTAGGTAGTCTTTACCAATGCTACATAAAAACATTAAATGCCTTAGAATGGATGAAATAGGAACCTTATGTACCGCCTAATTTATAATATTGATAATTTATCATAGTCAGATGGTAAGTCAAATCTTGGGAATCTCTGTTATAATCAACGTCACAGTTGGTGTTTGGTTCTTACGATGCTAAATTCGATGCTTAATAATCTTTGAGCAAAAATAAGGCTGTTGCTTACAATCTAATGGCATTAGTATAAAATATAGATAATGGCATATTTTTATTGCATTGAAGCATATTTTCGAAACGATAGTAAAATAAAAAAAAATGCACACATTTCATTATAAATACCTGCATGATTTAATTGATTTAATCGGAACCTTTTAATCGAATCAAGACTATTTGTATAACAGCCAAATACATACGTTAATGATAGCTCTTTATTTCTATAGGATTTAAATCTCATTTCTTTTATATTTTAAAAATTCAATTTTAAGAGATAAAACAGGATAAAAGCGTACTGTGCCTAGATCGGCAAAAAATGATCACGAAAAAGTATTTCGCTGTGATCGTTCAGGAGTAAAGAAAACTATGCATTATTTACATTAAATGGACGGCCGAACACTTTGTTCCTATTATAAAAACATTGAATAAAGAACATTACAAACGGATTAAATGCAAACAAAACCAGTAGCCGCTGTGTTGTTACATCAAACAACTGATGCAAAGCGGACACAAATAAACTCCTTTGAGAGTTCTTTCGGCAAGGTTGCCCACAAACAGAATGGATATATCTACAATTTCAGTGACCATTAAAGCATTGTTCGTAGCTCAACTATTTAACAAAACGAAGGAGTGATACTCGCAGGATTAAAAGATTAGTAAACAACTTTGCGCGAAAATCTATTCTTCAACTTCTTATTTTTGTATACGCACATAAAGAAAGAGAAAATATTTAAACGTATGATTCAAATAGAAAAATATCTAAACATATAAGAGATCAAAAGAACTGGTTACCTAGACGAAAGTACTCTAAGGACCATCACAAATATTCTTCGATTATTGGATTATATAATTGATTAATCAAATTAATCAATAATATGAAATCTAAATTTGTATAAAGTATCAGATTAGTTTTAATACCTAATAAAATATGTATATACATGTGATAGCTTTAAATCTAAAATAAAAATTCTTAGAATACATATGAATGACTTACCGTTTACCAAAATCGATCCCAACATTTGATGTGAATACAGACTGAATTGCAACAAGTTTTGTGCTTTATTAATGACACTGGGCTTCTTCATCCTTTTGTGCGTGGTGAATTAAATACACTGCGATATAAGGAACTTTAATTG
>DWJN01007362.1:0-10036 GCA_018248895.1 Carystus phorcus
TTTTTGTTTAGTCCATGGTCTAATAGAAGTTTAAACCGGTACTGTAGCTAGTCCACGTTTTGTAATAAGGCCGTATGGCTTTATCCTTCGAGGTATGAAAGGAAACCCCGAGCCTCAACAGTAGGAAAAATTATCGGGTGCGTTAATATTAGTCATCACTAATCACAAAAATATATACAGTACTTGTTTTTTACAAGTACAGATTCCTACACATGTTCAGCTAACCTTCGCTAAACATTTGAAAATTCACCTCAATATAAATCGTTAATTTCCAAAAATTGTCCATGTTATTCTGAATGCAAAATATTTCTTAAATTCATTTTTTAAGTTAGGCCGTGCGGAAACACCTAAACTGTTTTTAATTCCCGAAACGGGGACCCGACTAATATAACAGTATGGTTTAAAAATTGCGTTTATTAGATGCCATGTGTGTATTAGAATTTAGGCTGACCTCACTTTTGTTTAAATTTAAAACTAGCTGAAAAAAAATCTTATTCTACTTTATTTTAAGACGGGATTTAGTACCTAATCAGACAGTAGTAAAATATTAAAACGTTTGATAAAAATAAACCTATCCGAAAGCATTTAATTAAAACTGAAAGAAGCGTATCAAAGGAAGGAATTCCTTATAAATCCTTTTACGAGCGCGTACTCTATTGAACAAGTCTTTGATATAAATGCAGTGTGATGTTGCATCGGTGAAACAAAAGTGAACACAAAGAAAAACGCCAATGACCACGAATCTATACTGTATTAATTATTATTATTCGGACCATAAAACTTGCTCTATTCAATCCACGCGTAACTTAACGATAATAGTGAAATTAATCAAAGCTTCTACAGGAGAAACAATTCAAACAAGGTTTGACGTATGAAAGGTAGCAATTTAAACAAAAATGTACATACAAACAGCTATTACGCGTATAAATACGTAATCCGACTCAAACAAACGCTACATCGTCATAATGTAACGCATGAAAATAATGCTAACTTTGTGTCTACAGTACATTACGAAAAGATTCCTAATAGAGAATAACAACTTCAATGCGTATTTTTTCTTTGAGTGAGTCTCATCTTATTTGATATTCGTGTAACTTACACAAACGGTAAAGCTAAATTATACACAATAAGGCGCACAAAATCTCACAGGTCAGAGTACTAGACGAGTGGGCGTGCAGAGCCATCATTATCCCGCATCGCGTGGCGCCCGACAGTCTGCCGTCTGTGCCGCAAGAGATTGGGTTTCAGCGCCAACTAGGTTAACTCTGGATGAACTTTTAATGACACCATTTTGTCTTTAATAAAACACTGACCTTAAGGGACGGAATTCGGTAGGAACTTGCTTACATTGCATCACCTCACCGATAGAAGTTATTGAAAGCAAATTTTTCTTAATCTTCGTTTTGGTCTGACTCTGGTGTTACCTAAGTAAAACCTGCTCTGTAAGCGATGGTGATCTGTAGGTAGCTCGTGTGCTTTATCTGAAATCGACTTTCATGACTACTCGCCCTGCGTCCAAATAGGAATAAATATTTCCAAAGCTTTAAAAGGAATTTCAGTCGTAAGACCTCTCTTTATATCCTGCTTAGATGCATCCATCTAACGACTATAAATTTCTACTGTGATGTTATTAGGGCGGTCATATAAACTATAACATACAGTATTGATATACTACATTTAAGTTGAAAGACCTACTTTTGTTTCCAATGCATAAATGTAAAAAAAATCCGTCATATTGGAAATTGTGTATCATCTTTGAGATGACTTAGATGATACTGATTTATAATGGGATCTGATGGATATCTGATATATTAAATATTGCAACATTTTGACAAAGAAATGTTGGTAATGTTAGTAGTTACATACATACTATTATCACCGAATAAAACTAAGTTTGCCAAAAAATTGCTTAGCGATCTTTCAGAATTAGTATTGTGTAGATTAACAAGACAAGAAACACACTACAAGCAATTTTCGAGATTACATTACGTGTACAAATTGCAAATAATACAAATCGTCTAACTAAATTGACCTTTAGGTTAATCAGGTTAACGACGAAATAAATAAAATTATATGTACAAAGCTCCTTTAGTATGCTGCTACATAAGTCTTTTGTTACATATTCGAACATTATTTGATTTGTTTTATAACGAGCGCTTAATACGAGTTCAATCAATAAAATATTTGTAATAGACAAATATTTGTACAGGTTTACTAAATTATATCATAGTTATATTGACAAATTAGGAATCGAAGAGTTATTTCATTATTTATCGAGAATTCATTTACGACAAAAATAGAATTCCTACAACGTTCAAATCATTAACGAGTCAATAATATGTGAGGATATGGAGTTGTGTGGGCGGTGCGCTATAAATAGTTGAACCCCCACGAACGTTCGCCTGCCGCCTGCCAGATATTGCACTTTACATTGTCCCTACTCCTAATACTCTTACAAATTTTTACTCGTAACGAATTCCAGTAGTATTTTTTCTTAAGCTATTAATCGAGTATATTAGATTGTTTAAAATAATGTATTGTATACAATACAATATAGCTGAATACTTTATTTGAACAAGCTAATGTCTAAAAGTACCTGTCGGATTTGAAAAAATATTTTTGTATATGATAGCTACATTCGTGAGTTTATAGGCTTTAAAATTTACACTAAAAGCTTTCAAACTATTCTATCGATCGATTGTTATAGCCGATTCGCTCCATATAAGAATTATAATAAAATTTTGTTTCAATACATACACGCTTAAATACTGTAAAATCTAACAATAGGATTTTCATTTCAAAATAAAATTATCTCTGCTAAAATACACGTTATCGACTCTTTTTCGCTGTACAAAAGAAGTATGGTACGTATGTGTGAAAATATAGATAATGTTATCATATCTGTGTTAAAACAGTAATTATCATAATTTATCAAAACTTAAGTAACAATTTTTTGCACTTCAACATTGTAATTATCTATACTAATATTGGTCCATTTTGCACATTGAATCTTTCTTGGAAATCTCAATTTCCATCAGGTGGAGTTAACGTCAAGCATTAACTTATTTAATAAATAAAAAAAAAATGACAAAAAAGGAAAACCGCCTTCAAAAGGAATAAAATATTTTGATGAGGGAATCTGCTGCTGCGGTTCCAGTGTCTTTAATCGAGGCACCTACAATGGCACCTACTTCCCTCATCAAATTATTTTATCCCTTTTAAGGCGGTTTTCCTTTTTTGTGAAAAGATTTTTATTTCTTCCTTTTTAATGGTTCCTTCCATTATAAATACATGCCTGGTTTAACGTTATAAAATAGTTCACACAAAGCATACACAAGCGATTGCTGTAATCGTGAAACATCTGCTGTAGAGTTCCGTTGTCTGTCTCCGAAAGTAATTATCAGATCTTCACCAAATTAAAATGAGACCCATCCAAGAGCTTGCATACCATCTTATACACCTTTTATTTTGTTCATTTTACATCCACAAAACTATAAAACGAGCACCTAATTCACGAAATCGAAATAAAGTATCTAGATACACATTATTTGTTAGCAATAACTCAAAAACTACCCGTCAGATATCACTCAAATTAATATACGACCAATGGGAAAGCACCAGCTCCTTTTTTTGAAGTCGGTTAAAAAATGCTTGCTTTATTATCGATACAGAAACCAAAGCTAGTTTTTAACATTGTTTGCCTGTCTATCAGTTTTTTTTTTTATATTTATGAAGTCGCTCAGGTTATTAATTTTTGTATCAAAAAGATATAGAATGATTTTTGCAAAATTGTAGACGTTTGAGTCCCATTCGACAATATAAGTTGAAACTTACTGCGATTTGATACAGTGTGTCTATCAGTTAAGGCATCACGTGAAAATATATTATATCAGGGAGGCATCTATAGCATACTTTTGATCTCGGAAAATGGATCTGTTCCCTCGGGATAACAGATACAAGTTACGACGTAAATTCTACGATGTTAATAATTAATGCCTTAAGAGGTTAATAATTAATGATTTCACTGCTTTAGTTAATCCATCGCAAATTAATGATTGTATTTCTAATTTATAGAACAACAAAAATTATCGCTTCCAACGATAAATTGAGGTAAACGTGATACATGTTCAATAGGAATTGTTTAATATTTTTAAATGATAATATTGTATTACTATGATTTTATAACTTAAGAATTCAACTGAATATTTCTACTGGTCTCTATACTATAATTGAGCTGAGACATTTTTTGCTGTTTGAATATTTTTAAAAATTGACGAAACAGTCAATATTATTGTCCGTCAACAATATTATTGACCGTCAAAGAATTTGAAAGTTACCTGGTAAAAGTAATTCACATCCCAGATTTATGTTTAGGATACTTTTTTCGAAAATACAAAAAAAACGCTTAAGATTTTTTTATGTACTTACATTATGATACTTTTCTTCAAATGTTCAAGAAACGGTCTTTACATGAGTTAATAAATGTTTTTCCCAGTTATTTATGTAAGAAAAACTAATAAAAATTGAGATGGAATATAGATATTTTTAATAATGTCAACACCTATATGATCTGCATATTTTTACCTTAGACTTAAAAATTATAAATCGTACTTTTAAATTTAATTTCAATTCATCATTTTTTTTAATTTTACTTCATAGAACGTAAAAAGAGGGAAGAAACTTGTTACGAAAACATATTTTTATCCATTTTACGTATTTAAATCTTACGAGTTAATAGCTTTTGCCACGACTTCGTTCGCGTTAATAAACTTTCATCCCTCATTTTATCCCCCTGGGGGTAGAATTGATCAAAATCCTTTCTTAGCGGATACCTACGTCATAACATTACCTGCATGCCAAATTTCAGCCCGATCCGTCCACTGTTTTGGGCTGTGCGTTGATAGATCACTATGTCAGTCAGTCAGTCACCTCTGAGTTATATACATATATTTAGAATGATAACAATTAATTAGGTTGTATGTATATACAACTCAAGATACAAAATGGTTACTATACATGATTACAAAGAAAAGTCTGTTCTGTGTTCTTTCAGATTAAGATTGTGGCTTATTGACCTCGGCATTGAGTAAAGATGATCATGACATAACTACGTAAGCCATTGCAAAACAATAAGAACTCTGTAATCAAAGATAATTCATGCAACAAGGTTCAAAATTGTATATGGCTGTTTTAGCATGTGTTTACTTCATTGTACAGCTGTTCAGACTGTTATTAGACTCAATTAGGAACACAAAATGTGTAGTCAAAAATAAAATTTCATTCATTGGTAACAGTAATGGCGGGATGTACAGGCCAATGATTCAGTTTTTATCATCATGATATTGATATGGCCCATGAAAATGATATATTGAATTCGATTTTATTACATCAAATATATATTTACATCACAGTATAAAGAAATCACAGTTTTTGTTAATGAATCCATATCCATAGTGACAGATCAATGTGATATTTAGAATAAAGATAGATGAAGGACTGGAGAGTGCCATGGTTCCTTTTTATCCCAGGAAAATGTCTCACTTTCATGGGAAAACATGTTTCAATCAAATCTGATCTGATGACATTCTGAATTTATTCTCACACTGACATGACACGTGAGATGCAAATTTGAATGATATAATATTGAAAAATTTTAAGTTGATATTTACGCACACAAAGTAGTTAATATGCAAAAGCGAATAATTAGATTATACATATGTATATATAACATATTATATCTGCTTGTTTGCAGGATGAGTAAATTTGAAGTGAGCAACAGGATTAAGCAACTGCCGATGTAAGTTGGTAATTGGATAGGTTACTGTTAATGTGAAAATTTTTTGAGCTCTCCCATGCCGCAGACAGCACCTTATGATATATATTATACCATTGGTACGTCTAGTTAGTATAGCGTCTATTTATAGTCAAGTGAAGTTCTTTTTAATTGACTTTAAAAAATATTGAAAAAACAGGAGGTTCTTAATTTCTATATTTTTTTTTATGTGTGCTACTTTGACACCTTTTACAGAAGGTACCAATTAAGATGATTCTTCTTCTATTTGAAAGCTAGTACTTCTCATGTAGTCTCATTTAATTAGGCAACATATAGTGTTTTGTGATCCCAAATAATGTACACTTACTTGATATGTACAACTTTGGAGTCAGAATATTTATTAAAACATATTAAATTGAAGTCAGTTTTCTTCATTTGTGAATTGACAAAGCAATTTTTGAGGCATTTTATTTTCAGTAATTATAGTTTTTAGAGACCTTTAAATGTGTCATAAATATTATTTATATAATTTTATTCATTATAATCACCACAAAATATACCTAAAGCATGACTGGGCACTTAACAAAATTTCTAGATATTGTTTTGTAATATACCTTACTTATACATAATTTCAATTTAATAATACCAAATTGATAATTATCATTCATGCACTAAATAATGTTGTGCATATCTATATGTAAAGTAGGTAAGGATAACATTCTCAGCGTAAAAACTTATCTCTTACAATTACTTTTTAAACTGATTTGGTTATTATAAATGCTCTCTCTAAATTATGGGTCCAAAGAAAGAGCTAACAGCCCAATGGAATAAGGAAGTCTATAGCAAATATAAGGTTTGTATAATTATATCATTTGTGTTGCCCATGTGAAATATTGAATTTTAATACAGGTCCGAGTGTTTAAATGTTCACTTATTGTTGTAAACATTACCAGATTCATTGTATTTTTGGCACCAACTCACTATTTCTGATAAATCAATGGCAATATTGGCCATTCAGATTTGCTGATATTGATTTATTAATATTAATGCTAATGTAATAATTGCTTCTGTCTGATTTTGCTTTTCAATTACTGTGGCTAAAGAAATGAAAACATACTTTGTATGTACATACAATAAAATTAATTGAAATAGGCTGTAAAAATTTGCTTATAAAGGGACCAATAATTGTAAAAATAAGCTCAACAGTAAGCAGCATACCTAATGTTTTAAAAAAATTGTGGTACATAAGAACTTACGTTAATTTATTGAGATGCAATAAAGACGAACTTAGGCTAGGCTTTGTGTGTAAACGCCAGTTCAAACTTTTAAACGTATGTATATTCTGTGTATGTACTACAATATTTGTGTAACGAATATTAAAAAAATATAATTATCTTACCTCTTTAAAAATCCATACACTGTTCAATGTAACTTGTGTTAGTCTTTATTCACAAATGATTTAGATAAAAAAATATTAGTATATCAACAATTGTTATGTATCTTGCTTGATATATCCTGTCTTGTCAGATCAATACATACACAAATTAAAAACAATTCAAATTGTCGACGATTCATAAAAGTTAAACGAACGTAGTGGTTACATAGTTCGATCAATCAATCAACAGTTGAATACAATCAGTCTAACCATAAAGTTAAAGAAAATTATGACTAAGTCAGTCTGACTTTAGTCTTCGAGTATAATCTGTTTATTACCGTAATCACAGACTATCTATAAATTTATCTATTTTTATTTTGATTTATTCAGGGACTAACCAGGCTAAAATTTATAGTTGAAATTCAATGAAATTCTTTCTAAGGGACGAAATTTCAATTTAATTGTTATTTAGGTTTAATTAAATAGTTGTATAGTATCGTAACCGAGTTGCTGAATCCTATCTAAGGGCAGAAAAGACAAGATCTCCAATATGAAGTATATTTGACCATTAAACTTGAAACTAAAGTAAACTGAAATTATGTACTAAGTTTATTCAGTTGAGCAACGTTATCTAATATCACTAATATCAGCATCTATTTGTAAAATAAAAAAAAATATTGTGTAATGTGTTTGCATTTATTTAAATGCATATACGTGTTAATAAATTGAACTTGGAGAATTATTTTTTAAATCAACATTGAACTTCTAACTGAAGAGTATGTAACCACTATTTCTACATGTAGCTTCAAAATTAAGGTTCTAGAACTATTAGTTATATAAGAAATTATACCTTTCACATCTTATTACACATATCTTATACATATATATTGAAATACTTACAAATTCATTCATATATTATTTAGTATTGAGTATTAATAATGAAATAAAATTCTGGGTGTTTGTTACAGGAAATATTAATACTGTTGATCTATTGGTAATAATACTAATAATGTTTAAATCGCTCTATTTAATTATCGTAAAGTATTATTTATCGATAATTTGAAAAAAAATATTTTAATAAATAACAGGGTTTGTAAATGTACTTTGTACTATTTGGCGCAAGTTTCTCCATCTCTTTCCAACATTACGTACTAATACGTACGTCACGGTCATTCTCTCACGTTCGATGTGTGGTGTCATAGAGAAATATTCTTGATCGCTCAAGTTACTGAAAAACTTAATCGAAATGTTAGGGATTATTTCTTATAAGTTTATCCCAATATTCTAATAATATGTCAGTGAAGTGTAGCTTCTTTGGACAACAATAGAGAGGAAAATATTGTTTTTAGCCCAATATGAACTGTCACCAAGTACTCAGTGGTGCCTGTAATTCAGGAGATCAATGTTTTGCTGTTGGTTCAGTCGAGGGGATTCCGTTTACAGTAAGTAAATTGGTTCTTTACACCTTTGCGGATAAGGACGAAGGCGCGTGACTCTAGGTCTGAATGCATTACAGTGGTAATTGGCAATTAATGATACTAACAGGAAAATCTAATTTAGCCCATTTTCATATTAGTCAAATAACTTTCATTCATTTTCAGGTTTTCGGCTAGGCGTTCTTATGCTTAAAATAATTTATTATCCTTTTTCACTCATGGTGGTCAATTCTAAAACTTATCTAATATTCTATCTCACAACAGTCTAATGTTCTGTTGAGAGTATAATGTTTACCTTGAAGGAGTTTACTAAAGAATATTGTTGACATTGTAGCTATAGTTCTTTGTATAATATAAGAACAACAGTTAAAAGACATTTGCATTATAATAATAAGTGATAAGTGAAGATTGATTTCTTGAAACAAAGTGGTTTTACTGGTTGTTATTGCTGTTTTTCTTAATGCCATATATTTGAATAATGTAACATGTTAGCATTTGCATTACTACTATTATGAATAGAATACATAAATGTTTTTTTATATATGAATTGCTTTTTGGGATGTGAAAATTTGATTGTATATACTAAGATATCTATCTGTTATTTAGGAGGACTTAGTTGGGAGGTAAACAATTATTAGTATAATATTTTCAAATTTAGTGTCTTGGTATGTTATTTCAGCAACTCATTGTTCCCTCATATAGTTAGGCAATCTGCTGTTGGATATATAGATAAAAAAATAATCACTTATGATGCTGTACATGTTTCTTGATGTCCTTGTCGTTTGACTAACCTATAGCACAATCTTAGTTACTTGGCAAAGGTGATGGTCTTAGGTTTGATTCCTAGTTGAGGTAGATATTTATGTGACAAATAAATATTTCTCGTGGGTCCTGACTGCTTGTGTCGTCTCATTTATGTACTTAATGTATGATATAATACATTTTAAAGTTCCCCTGTTCAGAAGTGTGCAATAATTATTTCTATTCTATATAATTTAGTAGCATTGTGAAAATAGACACTTTAATGTCTATTAGACATATTATTATACTATGTTAAAATTTTCCAGGCATACGCAGCAGGATGTAATATAGTAATACTTGCATCAAATTTTGAAAGAGTCCAAATAATCCCGGGTGCTATCCATGGTTATATCCGAATAAGTTCCTTAGACTGCAGCACAGACACTGGGAAAATAGCAGCAGCATATGGTGCTGAAGTCTGCATCTTTGAACCAACACCACTTATACATACCGCAGCAACTACTCATGTAAGTATACTATTTGTAAATAGCCTTATATTCTGTTAGAGCAGTACCAAGATACTTATTATTAAAAACATTAGTAATAGTATGTTATAAAAGCAAAATAAATGATATAGTTTATCTTATACTAATATATAAAGCTGAAGAGTTTGTTTGTTTGATTGTTTGAACGGGCTAATCTCAGAAACTA
>DWJN01007363.1:0-10035 GCA_018248895.1 Carystus phorcus
GTCATATCATTGTTGTACCACGCTGGTCCAAGACGATGCTCTTAGCGCCGCCCGTGTGCATTGCACACCCTACACTATAAGTTAAGCCGCCCCTGGATTGACTACAATAGTGATCCATACAATTGAAACTATCGACAGATAGTGCGATAGTAGTTTTAGTTAACTATCGATAGTTTCCATATTTCATTTGAAAATCCGATTATGTTGTGTTGTAGATATAGTAGAGTTACCACTGTGTTGCCATTTTATTCTCGGCTTGTGTATTTATTTTGTTTGTAGTAATAATTTGTGATGTTGCAATATTGCTAGTCGCTTGTTTAACATCTCTTCTGGCATGTATTCAGGAAAGCGAACCTAGAGATTTCCTTGCTGTGTTGAAAATTGCGAAAATCGACGAGGTAATTATTATTTTTGTTGTGTCTACGTATTTTTTCTTTTGTCATTGTGTTATTTTATAGATTAGTTGTACAGATTAGCGCATATTTAGATAAGTTATTGAATATATTTGCTTACACAATATCTAAAACAATACACTATATTACTACAAATTGTGTACATACCAATATGTATGGTGTACGTACCAATATGTAGTGTGTACACTTTGTTTTGCACTCTGAAGGACTATGGCAGTTTGACTCGCAAGGTTGTTCTCATTCTCTCTAAAATTGGTGGATCGATAAACAATCTGTTTTACTCCTGCTTAAAATTATTATTTATTTACGTAAATTTTGACCACACTATAAAAATATTCTAGTACCTACAAATGTTGAGCTTAATCTTTATTGCATTTGTGACATATTGTATATGTGAACACATAAAAAAAATTAGAATGTTCATTACTTTTGGTATAGTTCTCCGTTATTAAAAATAAAAGAATCCATTTCAATGCTTAAACAGCTTCCAAGATAAATAAATACTTCATTGACCATCGTGTTATGTGACTTAGGCACACGACGTCAAACGTTAGCCTCAGTTTTGCGAGCGTTTCAAATGTGTGTAAAATAAAAAGTACTTGATATTTTTCAACTATATTATTTAGGTATATACATATATTATAGGCCGAATCGCTGGGATGAATATAATTTTAAATTCTTATGTTCGCATTGTACGTAATGCTCTTTATAAAAGCTTATAATATAAACTCTCCAATGAAACATAAAACAACATGCCAGACAAAACTTTGCTATTATTTCTCTTCCAAAATTAATCATATACTACCACAATTTCATCACTTCATTTCGTTAACCCTGTTTCAACCTTCTTTTTAAAAACCCTTCTAAAAAACTACTATTTCTTTAAACTTTCTTCTAAAAATCCTATTATTTTCTAAAACCTACCAGTCACAACATGTCACAGACAACACAGATCTGCGTTGCACCTCAACAGTTATAAGCTTACGATGAATGCCATATTAAGAAAAAAAAAGCTTATGATGCCTAACAATCGATAGTCGACCTCGAATACTGTGTTGTGACGTTACAATACTATCAATAGTGTAAATACATTGGGCTGTAATAGTGTTCAATACTATGGATACTATCGGTAGTATCGACAGTTTTGCACTATCAATAGTTACCTAAAATTACTATCGATAGTTTTGCACCATCGATAGTTAACCAAAATTACTATCGTTAGTATCGATAGTTTTGCACTATCGATAGAATTGATACTTTTGCTTTATCGATAGTTAACTAAAATTACCACTATTGCAGCGAATCGTTCGTAGTATGATTAGTTTTCGATGTCTCCATAGTATTGACTGTCTATCGATAGACAATCGATAGCTAGGCAACACTGATATAAGCTCTCCTTTCACAACGTTAGAGCAGTTTTGAAACCACATTAACGTTACTACTTGAGTTGCAGGACGGTGGTCTCAATTTCGAATTGCACCCGTTAACGGATATGAGTGAGATGACGTCAGAGAGCAGTAAAGGGGCTGCGTTGCCGAAGCCCGCGTCGGTTGTGTTGGACGACTCGCCGGTGCGAGCGTTTCTCAACGGCGAGAATTGTCTGCACGGGGTAAGAGATAACCTTTGCATATTAAAATAGTTTGAAAGATTGTTTTGTTAGGTGACGAAATTAAGGTCTTAGATACTGATGTAATACTGTTTTTTTCTATTGTTTAAACAAAGAGATTTCAAAGACTAGACAGGACAAAATAAATAATAAAACTGCATATTAAAATAATGTCTATAGATGTTTAAGTAGTCTGTTAAAAAGCTGTTTTATGTGGATGTGATTTAATTAATTATATTTGAATGTTTTCAGTGGATCGTAGTCACTTTAAAAAAGGATTTGATGTTAGTTTTAAATCAAAAAGATCCACGCTGTGTTGTAGTTTATTTATAAAAAAAAATTGCACCTACTTCGAACTTCCATGGCAGCTTTAGAATAAAGGGTATATAAAAACACTTTTGCAAAATATAATCAATGTACTTGTTTTAATTGAGTATTCGGCGTTGAATTTTTAGTGTATATGTAGTGTTTTTTTTTATTTTTATTTTTATTTAGTATAAGTTAATGCTTGACGTCAACCCCACGTGATGGTAAGTGGTGAGGACGTCTAAGATGGAGGACGCATTAACTTAGCAAAAGCCTATTCACTCTCCTCATCTCCTCAGTGTACATTGTGTTGTGTTCTATTACGTTGATCAGGGCACGGGGTGGTGGCAGTACGAGTTTTGTTACGGCAAGCACGTGCAGCAGTACCACGTGGAGCGGGCGGGCGGGCGCCGCACGCTGCTGCTCGGCGTGTTCGACGAGCGCGCACACCTGCAGTGGCTCAAGGAGAACCCCGGCAAGGCGCCCAAGCCGAAAGGTGATCTATGCGACCTTTATATGACCTTTTTATCTATGATGATGGAACCTTTTAAGATTCCAAATTTGATTAGGGAATAACCCATTGAAAAGTTTAAGCAGCACGCGAAAGCACAGCTCGTAGAAAAAGGTTACTACAACATAGACGAATACATTAATGATAAGGACGCTTGCATGAGCCCCGTAAAGTCTAGTGTTAATATATATGTGTATTTTATAGTTGTTGAAAAGATGTGCTGAGGAGTTTCTTTCGCTGTTTCTTATCCTCGATGTAAAAGCACCTTTCCGAAACGGTGGTAGAATCAAAAAATGACGTGCATAAGTGTATTGAAATAATGCCTATATGAATAAATGTTTTTGAATTTTTAGGAACATAAATATTTTATGGTACTCGAAGGATCAAATTTTTAGTGTATATGTAACAGTTTTTCTTTAGATTCCCTATAGATTGTATAGTATACATTGTGTAGTATTTTTTCTTTATTATGATCAGTATTCTTCCGGTGGTTTTTGCCTTGCGAAATCTTTGGGACTTCAAAGCACGTTTTGAGTATAGAAGTATGTCGTTAGATACGAACGTATATTTATAGAAAAAATATTTATATACAACGGAACGGTTGGTGTACAATCTCGAGCAATGAAATGAATAAATTGTCAAGTTTCTAATGAATATAAACAGTAGCCTTCAAAAGAATATAAACGTCATGTACACATTTTGATCAATTAATTGTAAACAAAATTGCGTACGAAATTTACTTAGAAACGATTTGTTGAATACAAAATTTTCGAAACCAAGTTCTTTTACTGTCTTTTGCGTCTTACTGTACCTATTTATAATTTATACTTAATATAGAAACTTTGAAGCGCTCATAGTGTGGCGGCTCGCGTCGATCCTATGCGATCGACAGAGTTAAGCAACTGCGGGCGCGGTCGGTACCGGATGGGTGACCGCTAGTGGCAAAAATAACTTGAGCGTTTTCGTGCTTCGGAGGGCACGTTAAGCCGTCGGTCCCGGTTGCTATGAACATATTTTGTGATATGATTGGTTTTCCCACTAGCCCCTCCACCAATCC
Source organism: Carystus phorcus (assembly GCA_018248895.1). Lineage (NCBI taxonomy): Eukaryota > Metazoa > Arthropoda > Insecta > Lepidoptera > Hesperiidae > Carystus > Carystus phorcus. Next base: position 3,894 of record DWJN01007363.1, read on the forward strand.
GCTTTGGAGCAGGGTGGTGGAGTATGCTCTAGACCTCCTCGGTGTTGAGAAGAGACCCGTGCTCAGTAGTGGGTCATTAATGGGTTGAAGGCATAGAAACTTTGAATTATAAGATTGATTATTGAAGTGTTTAACATTAGATGCATCTTTCTTCGGTTCCAGATCAGCGGACATCAGTATCACACTTCTATTCAAACGGAGAAATCTGTGATAAAACGGGGAAGCCGAGACAAACTGAAGTGAAGCTTAAATGTCTGGAGAATTCCTCTAGTCCCGCACAAGTAACGTTGTACCTTCTAGAGCCCAGAACGTGTTTCTACATCTTGGGCGTAGAATCGCCGCTCATCTGCGATATACTGCCGCTAGCGGATGAGAACGGGTTAATTAAAACCACTAAGTTAAATCGTTTAGTTCCACAAACTTCTGTAAAGAAGAATGATAAAGGCGAGACAGAGGAGGGCGTCGGTGAAGTAGAGAAGATTGACCTTGAGTAGTTAATAAATATTGTAAATTATAATGGTGTTTCATTTGTTATATGTAACTAACAGTTTATGGGAAAGACGGCTGCTTAACTTTGCCACTAGGTGGCGCAATTAGATTAGAAAAAAAAAACACTTGCAACTGTTTAATTTGTATTATGATTATAATAATAATTAATCAAGGTGTGGAACGGTTTCTCAATATAAAGGCCTGACGTTTAAGTAAAGCCGTTGGCTGGGACATTAGAATCCGTACGGATTTAAATTCAAATGTAAGTATACTCTACGCTTTGGTTCAATACAATTGTTAATTCCAACATTAATTTGTGCACCAACATGTAATCTATATCAAATGCTAAAGGGATAAGTGAAATCAATACACATAAATTTCAACTTGACATTTATTTACATTCATATCAACAAAACGGGTGTTGTATAAAACAGTTCTTTTCATTTTTATACCAATTGTATAATCTACTAAATATGGTGCCTCGAAATAGTGTAAAAATAATTTTTGCGTCTGTAGGATATGCTGCTTTTGTAGGTACCGTGACTTTTGATTTTTTTTTAATATAGAATTCATTGGAATACATTTTTTCAATTAAATTAAAACCCAAAAGCTTTTAAAATTATCGTTGTAGCGTTTCGTTATCGTATCTTCGTACGGAGCTCTTCCAATCGCTCGTGTCCATATTCCGCATTTGTTCGTAACTGATGGTAAATATGACACGTTGGACAATATCACGTCACGAAGGTTTACAATAACGTAAGCTTATACACAGTTCTGCTTATTGCCGAAAGCTGAGCCATACTTGCCAAGACTTGCCTTTGAATCAAACGGAATCGTTTGGTAATAACTGTAAATCAGTTTTTGGGCAGAATTATACATATAGATGTTTTTTACTCCTTCATTTGAAGTTTCCAAGGGTATATAGGAAATTGGGAGACATGTGAAAGTCAAAATTAGCGTAGTCAGTGAATGACTTGGCAAGCATGCTACTGAACTAAGTTGAAAAGCTAAATCAGGCGAAAACATAAGTCACTAACTAGCGTCGTTAGCGTTCTTCGCTACGGTATCGTGTTTCGAAGTACAGTTTTGATGATGCGTATAATTACGACTTGAAATTATTTTTTCTTTAATTCCAAGTCATTTAGATGTATAAATCACATACTTTATTCCAATGTAGATATAAAAACTATTGCGAAGTTAACTTAGTTCATTTGTCCGTAAGTCAAAATGAGCGGGAATTTTTCCATTTGAAAATAAACAATGAAACAGGACAACCTAAGTCTAATGCGTCGCACCCATGAAACATTTTCATTAATTTATATGTTTAAATTATAATTTCAACAATTATGAATTATTGGTAACTAAAAAAGTTTTCGTGACGCATCTGCCCAGATATCCCGCCAAAACCCGCACTTACGAGTGACATTTATAATCTGTATCCGCATTTAAATGTCTCCCTGAAAAAAGATTACATTTTCAAACTGTACATTCGAATTCCATTTTCAAAGCCAGCTATTACCTACGTGAGAAGGAAAGGCGCATTTACTGTTACAACAACAATAACGAGTTCTCTCAACTGTACAGTATAGAGAAACTATAAGTAGGTAGAAAATCCTCTTAATTTATACATTATATTCTCATTTTTTTTATCTAGATCACACCTATAAACAGACTGTTCAAAGTGGTCGTGTCCAGGATTTTGTTCGAAATAGAATTGCCATCTGGAAAAATATATTTTTTGATAAAACAATCGGAGTTTTTGTACATGTCAACATTGTTCTGGATTATTACCTACATTCATATACGTAACTTTGTTCACGAATTTAAACAACACATTATAGGTAAATGTCTAGATTGTTGTGCGTTTTTAATACAATGAGCATAAAATTGTTAATTTTAAACGATGTATTGTTATAAATACACCAAGAGGCAGAACTATTCCGAACAATATAAAACATAATATTACATCCCCTTCTGTAATCCATAAACGTTTAACAAAGAAATAATAATGATTTATGAATTCTCTAAGGGCTTAGTAGGTACACGTAAATATTATTCAGCGATTTAACCATTTATGTCAAGCGAATTTAAAAATCCGTGAACTGTGACGTCACAAGTGCCATCACTCGTGACATCACTCCAAAGTGAACCGGCGCGTACTATTATAGCCCTCAACTAGTGTATGACAAGACAATAACAAACTGAAATTACAACACAGCTGTTTAATCTATGACAGGAAACTTATTCAGTCTAGATATTGTCTTTCCTCAGACATCAAAAACTTGACTAAATTATACTAAAACAATAAGCCCATCTCGATAAACTCTCTTTAAATACAATATAATACTCAACTAAATTAAGTTACAATGACGGTCTACATCAGTTCTTTAAAACACGAAGAATAGAACAAGTAACATAAATTGAACAGAGAAAAAATAAGTGTCACTCTCACTGACAAACAATATTTCATTGAACGTAAACTAACCCGCACATGTCTTGGCAGAGTTCTCCTTCTGAGAGAGGTCTGTACAGTAGGATTACATCAACGAGACAATGACGGGTTAAGTGAAGTGACAGTGACATTCCCAATTGAGCCTTTTTAAAAATAATTACGAATCAGGTGATACAAAGTTAAATTAAAAATATATTATTACTTAATTACATAAATTTAAATTTTAAGAACACGTACCCCACAAAATTTCGGAAACAAACGACTCAAAATTTGTTCATATAGCCAAACGAAAATAGTTGGCTATTTGAACAAGAACAAAGATTTTGAGGGTACGATGAAGTGCCAAAGTCTATGAGAAGAAAGTGACGAACGAATACTTATAACGTACAAATAGAAAAAAAGAAAACAATTTATATACTTAAGAATGAATGTCCAACTTACACAAATGTCTATAATTAAATACTTAACCTAACAAAAATATTTGACTAAGGGGTCGATGTTTGCTATCGTTATAATTAGGTAACGTAAAGGAAATCATATTTCTAATGGATGCAACATTGTTCTAGGCTGTATTTTTTTATTTGTTCGAATGCCAAGTTACTATAGACTGTATTTATTTTTTATTATTTTTAATGAAGGGATAAAAAATGGTAAATTAACGAAAAGGTACGTCGTGTGCTGCGGTTTCCTTGCACTATAATCTATGATCGACGTGGTGTTGAATCAAGCAGAATTCCCAACGAAGAGAACAAGAGTTTTTTTTAACTCAATACTAATACAAAATACTAATAGATGTTTATGTGTATTGTATTATTTTTCATTGTATTGTGTATACATTTTAACTCCCTCATAAAAAAAGTAATAGAGTATCGATTTATTAATGTTAATTTATTGATAGGTGGTTCAATAGAAAAGTTCGATAAGATTTGTTCCTTATTTAAACAGGTGGCATAATAAATAATAAAAATACAGCCTGGGCTTGTCATTGTCAGCGTGACATAACTATTTGAGCAGTTAAAATAAGTTTTGTTAAGACTACCCGCGAAACGATCGGTTAATTGATATTTCTGCATTTAAAATTAAGTAGTTATTTAATTGTTTTAGTAAATACTACAAGGAGAGATTTTGAAAATTTTCAAATTGATTCACATTAATACATAGAGATATTTCGAATGTGTATAAGAAAAAAATCTGACATCACATAACGTTTGTACAATTGAAAGGTTTTAAAAATAGAAACATTTAAGTACGATATTGAGAAGTGAATGGAAACAATAAATACACTGATCACATTGAGATCATTTTGTTATTCTAAAATCTTATAATTTTAAACGAACAAGACTTAAGACTGTTACTGACAATGGCCACATCACCTAAACAAGTGGTAACACTATGAACGAGTTTGTAACAAACAAAACACGAAACGTTCCAACGCAACTAATTACACCTAAGCAAAGCAATACTTCTGGTAAACGGTATTAGGTTGCAAACGGTATGTTTCGGGCGACGAAAATATATCTCTTATATTTTACAATATTATAGTTATATGACACAAAACGACGCGATCAAACATTCAGTTCGGAAACGAAAATATTCTTAGTACCAGCTCTTTGGCGTTCACTAATCGCGACTGTCGCTAACGCATCCAACTTATGCTTAACGTGACTAAAACTTATCGTTTATAAAATAAAAGTAGCAGTAATAATGTAATAATAATTATTATAATATAGTAAGTAAATAAACAAATTTGGGGAATACTTTGGAAACGATAAATCCTTTGACACAAACCTTAACTTTATTCTTATTAGATAACAACTGTGCACGTGGACTCGCGTATTCGAAATTCGAACGAACCTTACGAACTACCATCAGTTCATGTGCACCGGGTACATCACAACAAACGTTCAAAAACTTACAACCTCTGCGATAGATTTCCTTTTTTAAATTTTTCTTTTATTAGTTTCTCACTAGGAACGAGTTCTGGAATATTCTAGTACGGTCTCGATAGTTCTTTGGATCGTTTCAATTGAACTTTGAGTCTCTTTGTACCTATTTGGAAGCCGTTCATTGCTTGGATGGCGGCTTGCGCAGAGGCGGCGTTGTCGTATGAGACGAAACCGAAGCACTTTGAGAGGTTCGTCTGTTTGTCTATGAACACTTTGGCGGATATGACGTGGCCAAAGGGCAGGAACGTGGACGCGAGGTCCGTGTCTGTGAACTCCTGCGGCAGGTGGTAGATGAACAGGTTACCGCCCTCTGGACCTGTAAAATTTATTAACCATTATTATTTAACTGTCACATATCATGTGTGGTAGGGATTCTTTTGTGTTGCAATTCTTTAGTTAGGTACTAATTTTAATATATTGTCTTTATTGAAGTTGGTCGAAAATGAATGGCTACACCCAAGGAATAGAATTTTAAATAAATATTAAACAATATAAAGATTTAGTTATTGCTTTCTGCTGTTTAATAAACTAGGTTTATTCTCATCTCATTGGTACTTAGCAAATTTTGCACATCGGCATCAAACCCCTGTCTGATTTTTGGGTGGTAACCAATAAAGAGCTTCCACATGGGTGGTTTTTCCTTTATTGAGCACCTACAACTACACCTACTGCAAAACTAGCTTTACTACCGAGCTTCGCTCGTTCTGACATTTAAGCCTAGGTTAATCGAGGTATTTTTATAAATATAAATTAGTTTCTTGAAAATAATTCATAAAATATACCTAAATGCAAAAAGCGAAATCATATGAAAACGGATCGTCAAGGAGATTTCTTTTTTAATAACAACTAGTCAATGCTTGACTACAGACCCGCCCGGTGGTGGGGTAGCACTTAGATCAATTTTAACAGGAAATTTCGTCTTAATCGTTAAAACAGTCTACGTCTCGGTGAAAGAATTGCATACAAATATTGAAGAAGAAGAAACATTTATTTAGTTCATAGTACCTCTACAAAAGTATAGGATAAAGATTACCTTCGACTTGTTTTCCCGCCGCGGCCGCCGCCGCCGAGCCGAGCACCGAGCCGAGCGGCGCGGCGGCGAACGTGCCGAACTGTGCCGCGTACGCCGAACTGAGCGGCTCCGCGGTCGACCCTGAAAGTGTTGCCAGGTTACATACAGGCCGCGTTCCACTAGACGTCCACAATGATCACGCTCACGACCGCACTTTTTTTTGTTCCACTAGCTTGTGAGCGC
>DWJN01007364.1:0-10034 GCA_018248895.1 Carystus phorcus
AATTGACGTTTGACAATAGATTTGACAGTGAATTTCTTAATTTTTTCGTTGACCAGCCTTTCAGAAACCGGCCGTAAATGTAATATTATTAAGTATAGCCGTACTAATATTCATGTTGCAAAAGATATTGACGAAGAAGAGAAATATAGTACAAAGACAAAATAATAATTTTTTCTATCATCAAACTAGGATTAAGTTCTAGAACTTCCATTTGTCTGCCCAGGATACATTCAATTCATCAGGGATTATTTTTGAGGTCATAAGAATAATTTAATTAAAGTAAGTGTGTGAATAATAATAAATAAAGTCCCATCTTGGTTTCAAAAGGATGAAGGAAGAACTTTATTTGTTGAAAAAATTTTTTTTTCACATATGTGATCAGCAAAAGATTCATTGATTTAACAAAAAATCTGCAAAATTAACATTTAAGAGTAGGACTATAACAAAATAACGATATAAACATTCCTAAAGCAATAAGAGACATTTAAAATAAAATAGTAACGAATTTAAACTAATAATACTAAAATATAGCCTAATACTAAAAGACTGGAACATAAACACCTAATTTCAACATTCCATCTGTCTTACTTAAGATTAATACTTAATAGACATGAGTTATTCAATACTTTCGAAATCACTTCGAGACGAGTTCGAGTGTTTGCACATACAAAGGTGTGACCGTTAAAACTTATTTATGGTTTAGTGTGAATAAATTGAAGCGGAATGCATCGTTGACACAGTATTGTGCCCCTGATTTGATAAGCGCCCTGCATGCGCCGTGTCTGACCATGTGGAAACCATGCTCCACTTTTAACATCATCCAACAAAAATAAATGAATCACAATTTGTACCCTTCAGACGAGCAGATCAACCATGTGTACAAGATCACATGTACATACTGTAACGATAGAGTTGTGGAGGTAATATCTCCCAGGATACAGCTCACGCTTTTCTGGGGCATAGGTCACTCTGTAAAATAAGTGTTTTTTGTAATCAAATAAAAAAAAATACTGTTCTATGGTATCGTTTTTAAAAATAGAAAAAAAGATAAAGAAAATATTTGAAAGAAATGACATGACAGTGATTTATTTTTATTTATTGAAAATAATAGAACAGTTAATTTTTTTTTTATTTGACTACAAAAAAAACACTTATTTTACAGAGTGACTTATGTCCCAGAAAAGCGTGAGCTGTACCCTGGGAGATATTACCTCCACAACTCTATCGTTACAGTATATACATTGTCGAACATTTATAAGCTAATTATTTGTATAAGCTACCACTACTACTACTTTAATACCCAAATAACTTAATGTGGAATATTTGCTTCAATTACAAAGTCTGTGTTGCATGCATCTTAAATAATCGACTGAGTTAAGCATTTTGGCTGCTTTTTCGGTACTTGGGTGATTATTAGTGGCCAATATTTCTATACTTCGTGTCTAATGTCACCTTTAAGCTTTCGGTCCCAGTTGTCATTTTAGATAACAGTTGTCGAGCCATGTTGGGCGTTCGTCACTTGTTCCTCTACCAATCCGCACTGAAGCAGCGTATATTTTTTATTGGCATGACGCGTATAGTTAAAAACTATAAAACAATTAATGGGGTTAAATAATTTTTGGACATGAAAAAGTGAATGAGAGCCCACGATAAGCATTTCTTCTAAGCAGGTTAAGACAAAATGTTGGCTCTACATATGTGATTGAATTACACTTATTATCTATATTTACCTACGTGATACTTACTTATAATAACACATTTAATGATCATGGACCGAATATCAGGCAAGCTGGGGGTCATAAAATGAAACAAGTTCTAAAGGATTCTGCCCCATAAATGTTCTAACAACGTTAAAGTCTTTTACATCGAACCAATCGTAAAGTTTTCTTTCACACAGTTTAATTGTCTCAAAAACAATTTTTATAAAAGTAAGTTATTATTTAGAATTCTTAAATTAATCGTTACAATGTAATAATAATATTTCGCAACTCAAGCGCTTTTTAGGTGAAATATTTAAGTTTGAAGAAACTTTTTAAACTTGTTTATTGAAGAACCGTAATGGAAACAGATATCACATCTTGTTAAATATATGCAGATCTAATTATCAATAATGATAAACAGATAAAGTACATTATGGTTAAAGATAAGGTTTTAAAACTGAAAATAACTTGTATGTGGAGCGTTATAAACACATTATTCCAACACATTATTATCTGACCTCCGGGCATAAGCGATTACAGATTATCCGATACGATATCTGGCCGGATGTCGGCTCTGGTGAAATTTGATATTCGAATAATTAATTTAGTTACTCTACGAAATAATTTACGAATTAACTAGTTACTAGTTCATAGCTTTCATATATTGGATTTACTAATACGTTTCTGATTTATTAATTTCTTTTAAAATTTACGGCATTACAGTAGAATAAGGTTGTGGTCAAATAACAAGGCCAATTAAAAGTTTTTATAAGTATGTTGCGGCTGCACTACGACTGCACAAATACCAGCAGATATTAAAGTCAGAAAAACAATAAATTAGAATGGTTTGATAAGAATTACAATAAACTATTTTAAAATAATTTCGATAAAGTTTAGGACAAGACTTAAACTAGCGAATCAGAACCATTTTCGGACTCACTTAAACACAAAAAGCATCAAAATCCGTTCAGGATTTTCTGTGGTATACACACGGACAGAAGAATTATCTTATATTATATTAAATTAAATTTTCGTGACACAATGTTAGTTACCATACTCCTCTAAAACGGCTTGACCGATTTGTATAAAATTTTATATGCATATTCAGTAGGTCTGAGAATCGGCTACTATCTATTTTCCCCTAAGTGATAAGGGTTGTTAACCCCTAATATTTAATTTTTATTTGATGGTCCAATTTTTTTTTAACTTTATTATTTTATACTGTTGCATTAAAAATACATACAACCCTCAATTTTAACCATTCTATCACCAACCCCTATGTTTAATTGTATTTTTTTCTACACTACAAATTATTTATATGGCAAAACAATGTTTGCTGGGTAAGCTAGCATATATAAAAAGATACATATTTATACAAATGATATATCACATTTAGCGTGGTTATTGTAAACACACTTTAATCTGTAACGGTCGACGAAAAAGATAATGGTTTTATTAAAAAACTGTTTCCGCTTGTGGCTCAAGTTTACGATATGATCAATAATACGGTTGTATTTTTGGAGATCTTATAGCCAATCTGTCAGACTGTACAGTTTTATAAAAATAAGATTTATTATATAATTATAGATAAAACGGTTTTATACCGACGATGTGATAAGGAACAACCATAAGGCTGATTAGTGTAAGGTGACTCTTGATGTCGCTATGCGATCGAAATAAGACCGTAACACAATTGCCAAAAGTTTACTTCACATTGGCATTATCAACGTAAATAAGGTATGTTATATTATACTCAATAATAATGTATGTGTAAGGCATATAATGCATGAAATTTGGCTTTTTGCACATCTTCTCCATGTGAACTATAGCTATGTCAAATCTGGTAATTCTACTTTCAAGTACCTATTATTCCTAAAAAGGTGCACAAACGTGCTCTTCACGTACTTATTAATATGCATATAGATGGGTAACCGAAATAGTTAACGTTGGTGCAGTTCATTGAAGAAGATTTATTAGGTAGTTTTAACATTCTGTAATGTTTGTTAATTATTTATTAAGAATAAAATCATAACAAAATCAAATTTCACACAGTTCATGCTAAACATATTCTTTACGTAAATACCACGATTAAACATGGAAAGCGTGCTTAATTTGTAAAAAATGCTTGTCTTTGCAACTTCTTTTTACACAGAAAAGATCAAAAACTTTTATACTTTCACTATTGGCGTCGATTCCTTGTATCGTGCAATATCAAACGCAGGAAACATGTAGTCTTTTCTTTTTTTTTATGCCGTAAGCCGGCAAACGAGCAGACGGGTCACCTGATGGTAAGTGATCACCGTCGCCCATGGACATTAGCAACACCAGGGGTGTCACCAACGCGTTGCCGGCCAAGAAGGAAAAGGGAGAAGAAAACAGAACATCAAAGTCATTGAGAAACGTGCTCGTGTAAGACATTAGTAATTTTAAGTGACTTTATTCAACTCCTAAAGATACAGAGTCGCTATATCAAACATTTACCATTAGATAAAACATGTAATGACATGTATGTTGTATATGATGTGTATGAAAAAACTCAATAAAAGCTCGCCCCGAAAACTTTTTCATAGGATTACTGGCCCCAAGTATAACGAGCAAATGATTTAAATGACTTAATGATGGTATTGATTGTAAGATAAAGGTAAGAATACTTGTGCAGAAATAGAATAAGGAAAGTCTCATTTTGTTGTTGAATCTGTCATCTAACGCCTACTTTCACACAGAAGGCAAAGTGTCTTCACGACAGCTAAGGAAATGGCAGACAAGGTTGCTAAGGTTTTTGTGTTTAAATTTAAGTGTTTGGAATTCTTAATATTCATCTTATTTTAATTTTAAATACCCAAAAAATTGATCAAATGTTTCGTAATATCTCACATATGTAGGTCTTTTCTTTGTTTGTGAAATATACGTACGCAGAAATTTCTACCAGGTTCCCCATCCCATGGAAATTAAAAAACAGAAAACCTTTTAGTGACCATGACGACCTATTTCCGAATATGCCAAAATTTTAGTTCTCTAATAAGTAGTTATATTTAAGAAAATATGGCAATAAAACGAAACTATACATCCACTTCAAGCCCTATCCCGTAGGGGCACACAACACGTTCACCTTGCCTGTTTGATAATTCAGAGCAATCAGACATTTGTGTGAAATATTCTAGAATGTCGTGAAGTTGTCATTTGTAGTAGGATAGGTTTTGTAGTCACTAGGTCCCATAATTCTTGATATGGGTTATCAGAGAAACGAAATATCGTTTACATCTTTTATTTATTTTTGTTAACATTTCAATTCCTTTTAGTTTTGTACTCTCAATCGCTACAGCAAAAATTGCGACTTACGTGAAAATAGTGCAAATCAGATAGTAAAATGTTAAGTTTTTGTTAGAAAATTTTAATATGGAATCACATCGAGTAGACGCCGCCATCTATAGTCTATATACATCTGTAATACCAAACTAAGCCAGCTATCGACACGTTCGATCCTTGTTGGTTAATACGAAAGCAGACGAGTTCTAGCACTGCGACACTGCAAATGAAGTATTTGAAAACACATGAAGTCATTTGTAAATCAAGTCAAAGTTCATTACCTCCAGTCCTAAATACATTTCCTCTTGCTTCTTCTATCTCTCTCATATGGTTTGTGTGTGTTTATATTTCTTATTATGTCTTTGTGTTACGTGTGCGCTTCACATTTGTTACCCTTTTCTACTCATCATCTTAAGGTGTCTGAAAGAGATCATCGTGTAGTGAAAAGTTCTCTTCAAAAGAGGCTTTAAATTACTTGTTGGACATCTTGAATTTCATAGCAATTTACCATTATATGTAGAGTTATCAAGCATTAAGCTAATAGTAAAGAGACACTTTTAAAAACAAGTTTTCAATTACGTCATTAAACCCTTTCATTTATTTTCCATAATAATACAGGTATATAAAAAAATCCATCACCTCTGGGAAATGTATTAGATTTAGAGTGACGTTGTTTGGTTCAGCAAACCCTTTTATATATTGAGGGAATATATTCATATCCTGGACCCCAATTATAAAAATATAATTAATCCATCATCTTAAGACGTCCGCCATGCTGGACTTAAACGTAACGACGCAGATTGATGATGATGCAGTGGCGGACTAAGGGGGGGGGCGGAGGGGGCGCTCCGCCCCGGGCCTCTGGTCCCAGGAGGCCTCCAAATGGATGATATTTCCCTTGGTCAAATAGTAAATAAGCCTTTGCCTGCCATTTAAGAAGAAGTGTGTTATTGGGCTCCGTAGTAGGGTTATTTGTATGTAAATGTGAAATAAAAAAAATCTTTTTGCACTAAGGGCCTGAACTTGCCGCCCCGGGCCTCAAGACAGGGTTAGTGCGCCACTGTGATGATGTATTGTCATTCGAATTGACCATGTAAAACAATTTCAGGTCAACTGATTGATAATAACTGGCACAAAATTCAGTAGTAAGATTCTACCCAAACATACTGTTAATAAAAGCTTGTAAAACACAAAGATCTGCTTTGTTTTTTCGATATTCAATAAAATGCATGCAGCAAGGCTTAGACACATGAATAGATCGAGCAGCGTAAACCCTAGAGAATGTTCATTTTCAACAGAAGTAATATTATTACAGAGGTTTGAAAGTGCATTTAAGTCCTTTATGGGCGTGTAAAATAAATCGATCTTTGTTTATTTGTCGACTAGTTAAAACTGTTTGCTCATCCAAAATATCGTCAAAATCTAACTTATTTACTAATACATAAATTACAGCTAATATGAATATAAAAAATATGTATATACTTTTTTCTTATGCTTTAATTGGTACTCTGTCAAAATTCTTGAAAAATGCAAAAATAATCTTGTAAAGGGTGAATATACGGAACTCCGAAATCCGGAAAATGTACCGTAAAATAAATCTTACCACTACTCGTACCTACATAATTATGTATGTGCTAAAAATAGCAGACTGGTTTTGTTTTTTTGTGTGAACTGTAAGTGTGCAGTTAAATATTAACGATTTTTACGATACCTACTGTTACGAATTAATCTGGTTAATAATCTGATTAATAAAAATGTTACGAATTAAGCTGGTGTGGCCATCTGCCGCTCTTTTTATTGTTCGGTAAATAATAGGCTTTTTTTCGGCGTGGTATGAAGCAGCGGCGAAACGCTAGTATTGAACTGTCATTTCTCTCTTATTATTTTATTTTTCTTCTATTTTTAAATTTGGAACATAGAGCAGTTCAATTCTAGGTTCGCTACTACTTTATGATAATTTATTTATTTATAGTTTCAGTCGTGCACACCTACATAATTATTGAAGTATAATGTAGCGACATAAATTACGCATCGAATAGGACGGTTCTCATGAAACCAGCGCATGCGAGAGCCATTAGGGTCCCCCATGGATGCAAAAATGGCAATAATTACATCATTAACAGATAATGATTCCGCACAAATTACCTTGTAACTGTTACGGAATTCATTGCGGTGATTCTAGGCAGCATATAACAAGGGTACGGGCGACAGGAGGTTGCACATCCGAAGTGTTGCTGTCAGGACTAAGTGGAGCAGACCGAGTGAAAGTGGAGATAGTTCTATCTCTTTCCGCCTTCAATCCGCGACGTAAACGTATTGAGAGTGGTCACTCGTCTTCCTTTATCAACAGGCGACCGCTTCGCCGGCGTGATTCGTTATTTTAAACAATATTTGATGAAGTGACCTTCAAGTGAAGTGCGCGTGTGGAATATCCTTGCTCGTTTTCGCAATAGGTACGTAGCAGTCGTTGGATTCCAAACTAAATAAAAAAGGCACAAATTATTAGGTACCCACTTTAAATGCCGACTTTACCAAACTATTTAGAATTTTATCTAAAATTATTAATTTAATCATTAACATCAACAAACATTAACATTGTTTTTAAGTAAAAGAGAGACAAGAGAAATATTATTTAATTTCATCCCACGTACATGATAAATTATTGCCCTCATTTACACGATTCGCAAATGAAAGTGCATTCAGATTTGTAACGCGGATTAATGGTTAACACATTAAATTATTTTTTATGCATAACCTACATTCGGAGCGAAATACCGTATTTTATAAATACAGTTGGGCAAAACATTTAAATCGTTTAAAAGAATGACGATATAAATCATAAGTAAGGAAGGGTGATTATTCCGTTATTTAAAATAATGACCGTTACATTTTTGCCCGCGAAAGTAATTTCGTAGCGGCAATAAAATTAAAACGCTCTGATTTCATGTACAGTGAGTTCCAATTTCAAATAAATTATTTCAGTACGAAGCAGTTGAATTATCTTCTTTACATATACAATTCTTCTGTTTGTGCGGGCGTCACTGAAAGTTTGGACAGATTTTGATGATTTTTTTTTCTGTGCTTGTAAAAAAATTTACATTCATGAATAGTTTAGATTCTCAATTCGATCCGATAAAAAATGTTATCTTAATTAATTATCTAACGTAGTTGTACAAAAATCAAATTCGGTATACACATTGAATAGAAGATAGATAGCATAATTGTGTTGTAAAATATAATTTTCTTAATCAGCTAGATATAAATAATCTTTTAGATCAAAGTTATAAAATCCTTTTAGTTTCATGCAATACCTAAAAATTCCTTGATTCTAATATAACGTAGATTTTGATGTATTCTAAATGATGTCTTTGTATTTGTCTACAAAAGACTTTATAACAAAAAACTATTAATTGAAGTTAACATTGAACTACTTTCTATTCCATCAAGTTTATTATAGGGGAACAGGAAAACAAGCAACTCTCTATTGCGTAGAACGAGTCGCAGGGTACCCTCGGCGATGCAAACGGCATAACAAGAAGCGATTTATAATGTTGAGTATGTCGTTCACGTGCAGGATCAACTTGTTAAGTGCTTTATTTTAATCAAGAACCTGCCGTTTGCAAGCAAAATTAGATAGGTAACTCTTTACGGCCTTATTACAAAACATGGACTACCTACAGTACCAGTTTAAACTTCTATTAGACCATGGATAAAAAAAAACTGAACTAAAATAAACATTGGCTTAAAGTATAGGCTTAAAGATGAGCCTATAATTGATAATCACCATAGAAAAAAAAGTTAAATTACAAGTATAGGAAGTACAAAACATTGGGCGGCCTTATCGCTACATAGCGATTTCTTTCAGGCAAAGCATCACAGGGATAGAAATAATAAAGTGTTATAAGGCAGTAAGGCGTACACAAAATAAACAAAAATAATAAGAGACAAAAATAGTAAGTACATTCTTAACGTACCTTTAGTCCAGTGACAGACGCATTCAATTAACTTACTAAGAGAATATGAATGAAAAATGTAAATGTTCTAACATCCTTTAAGTTACTTGTGAGATCCGAAGTCATAAATTAGTTTTTACGATGATGTATTTACTGTTACAACCGGAATTGAATTTTTAAATCTGATTTACGATTATTTACGATTGAAATGCGACTTGAATTACAAACCGCTCGACAATTTATGGCGAATGATACTAGAATTGATAAATAAAATTAAAAAGATTTTTTACGCTTACCTGTTTAGTTAATAAAGTATGTCCCAAAGAAAAATGCTTTTACGCCATGAAAAAGCTTACTGTGGTTACAGACTATTAAGTCATTAATGTAGACACTTAATTTTTTATGTTAACGGGTTTAATTTTTTAACATTACTTATATCTTTATTCATTTGCTTAATTTTCTTATAATCCAAATTTTTCTTAACTCAGTTATTTACGTCACAAACGATACCATAAATATCACTATCATTTACGAAAGATAAGCCGAGTAAAATAATATATAAAAGCAATAGCATACACGAACACTGAACAAAAAAATATATTATTAATGCTCATAGGTTTTCGACTGCTGTAGCACTAAATATAGAATTCAAGGAACCAAGATTTACGCAGCGGTTTCTGATTAGATATAGAGGAAAAACAACGCTTTCCTTTTCTCATCGAACACCCGTGCAAATGCAATGTACCTACCTCAATCGTACGGACTACATTTATATTTCGCTTTCATTCCCATAAAAGCGCTAATTTACGACAAAGAGTGTTTAACGAGCAAAAAAAAATCCTCTCGGAACAAACTCGTAGACCCCATACCTTCGGCGCTAATTTCGCATTTCGCAAAAACATGAATATGCTAATAGAGTTGATGAGATGAGTGATCGACGTAGCGGTACTCGGATGATATAGAACATGCTTTTACCGGTCCGCCGTGCTTGATTCACGTGTAAGGCGATTAACACACGGCACCGCGCACCGCCGCGGTAGGCGGTGAAGCGGATCTTATGTCGTATTGGGGTCTA
>DWJN01007365.1:0-10034 GCA_018248895.1 Carystus phorcus
AATATATACGGATAGATCTAGTCCAAACGATCAGCAAAAAAACAACATTTTCGACTGTAACGCAACAACCATGTTCGCTCGACATTACTTTGGTACTAAAACCTTCAGGCATCTATGCTGTATCTTCAACCATTTGAGAATCTATAAAGGACATACAAAAATGTGTATTAAGAATATTACAATGACAAAACACATGTGACATACAATTTTCCTGCACTTGCGTATTAAAAGTGTTCTATAATAATGACAAATGATTCCAGTAAAATGCTTGTCATGTTTTCTAATTACTTAGGTGTTTTAGTACGTGGCCGATAAGTCACCATGAAAATATGGATTGTTATAATTTAGACAATGACTAATATTACTTTACGAAATGAACTATTAAAAGTAAATTAAAAGTAGTCGGTGTGTAAACAACTTTGTCTACTATTTTTATATAATTATCTAAAGACAAAGTGAATATAAATGCACAAACAACAAAAACAAATAAACTTTTCAGCTTTATAATAATAGATTAAAATTTTATTCTGAAAGGAATATTCCTTTTATTCTGAAAGGATTATTATTCTAATCTGAGAGAATAATTAAAATTTTAATCTAAACTAATATTATAAAGCTGAAGAGTTTATTTGTTTATTTGGTTGAACGCAATAATCTCAAGAAGTATTGTTTTGAATTTTAAAATTGTTATTGTGTTAGATAGTCCATTTACCGAGGAGGGATATAGTCTAAATAAATGAAGTAAATTTGCCACCACCATCGTTTTCCACAAATTAACTTAGAAATAATTAACTTTAACTTCGAGTGGTCATGAGACATACATAAATAAAAATTACTTTTAATCTACCGAAGAATAATCGGCTGGTTTAATACCATACTGCCATATCTATATCATCAAAGTGTTTGTTATAGGAACTGAGCGATATAACGCTGAAAATATTTGGATAGGAATGAAAAACATATTTTTATATCATACTAGATGAACCAGCAAACTTTGTTTTGCCATATAAATTATTATTTAAGAACTATTTTTATAACCATAAATAATGGTTATAGTGTGTTAACCTTAAAAGCTAGACATATGTCGCGGACTTTTATTTAGATCTTTTAGAGGGGAACAATATTGTGGTACATGATTTTTGTGTAACTTTCACCGTTTACTCAGCGCACGCAAGGAAAGCTCAAAATTTTGCCGGGTTCGCAATATTTTTTATTACTGCTCCTCTCCTATTCATTATAGCGTGATGTTCTATAGCCTATAGCCTTCCTCTATAAATGGACACATGGATTACACTAAAAGAATTTTTTAAATCGGTCCAGTAGTTCCTGAGATTAGCCCGTTCAAACAATCAATGAAACAAACAAACAAACTCTTCAGCTTTATATATTAGTATAAGATAACTAAATACCTTAACAAACTCCTAAACAGTTGGACTGCTTTTGGTGACTATTTTTTGTCTTTAAGTGGTTTCAAGAAAGGTTTAGATTCACTGTCAGATCCGCCGGTTTTGTTATGTTACAGAATAAAATCTACCGGATGAAATGCCGGATGAAGCTGGCGAATAAATAGTTCATGACAGGGGTGTGACAGTCGATATACATATTCGATAATAACACTTAAATATGGACTCCGCTTTATTCTGAGCAGCCAAGAAGGTTTCCTTTGAAGAAATCTACAATCGTTATGAATATTAATCAACACATTCGATATTAGTTGTTAAATATGACTTCCATATTAAAAGCTTCGTTTCATGCCGCTACTCTACGCGGGTAAAGTTTCGGAAAAAACTAGTATATCTATCTATTTATACTTATAATAAATCTGTAGAGAGGTCAATTCTGAACATGAAATATATTTCCAAAATAACTATCATCGGGTGATTAGGGATCGATACGGATGCCAAAAATGCAATCAGTAAAATTTGTGTCCGTCTGTGTGTCTGTCTGTATAACCGTTATAGAAACAAAAAGTACTGGACGGTTTTTAACGAAACTTGGTACAATTATTTTTCATACTCCTGAGCATCCATACGATCAATAGGAGCAGAGCAGTGAAGGAAAATGTTGGGAAAACGGGAGAAGTTACTCCATTTTTAAGCTTCCGTCGCGTGTGCAACCGTAATGGTTAAAGAAATCATGTATAACGGAAAGGTTCTCCTTAAGATATTATAAAAAATATCCCACGACAGCTTATATCTTTTATGGTTGACTCACAATAACACGTGTAACTTCCGATAGCTTAGCATTTCGAAGCTTTCTTATATGCGAAAGTTTGTGAGAATGTTTGTTACTCTTTCATGAAAATACTACTGGACGGATTTGGATGAAACTTTACAGTAATATACAGTATAAACTTTACAGAAACTTTACAGGTTATACTTCAGAATAACACATACGGTACTTTTTAACGCGGGAAAACTTCTCATTCCTACGGAAAACCGACTTCCACGCGGACGAATTCACGGGCAACCACAAGTCTAAAATAAAAACAGTTGTCCTTATTGTTTCCCTCAAGCATTCATAGGCTTATAATTACTTATTATCCAGAGAGATAATTTCCCGCCATTCAAAACAATACCTAGGAATTTGATTTTTGTTTTCTGTCTAAAGACAATGAGGCTTAATTATAATTATTATGCACTCCATTAAATATACCGAGTTCTTTGTCGTTTAGTGGCGTCGGTGATAATTATTTTTTAAGATAGAGGCGTTAGAACAAAGAGCTTCTATTGTTTGCACGCTTCATTAGCTGCGTTAGTGTTGTTTTAAATTCTAATATACTAGTAGACTTGGTGAATTTCTTATCACCTTGAAACATTTGTCCCGTTTTTGTAACATTTCTCATCGATGTTATAAAAACGGGATTGCTCCTATTAGTTGTAGCGTTATGTTATATAGTCCATAGCCTACCTCAGTAACTGTACTATCCAGCACAAAAAGATTTTTTCAATTTGAACCATTAGTTCTTGAGATTGGTGCGTTCAAACAAACTCTTCAGCTTTATAATATTCGTATAGACCAGTGGTTCTCAATCTTTTTTGGTGACGGAACCCTTTTGGGAAGCTAAATGGCTTGATGGAACCCTACAAGAAAACAATAGTTTTTTAAAGTGTATTCTTTATTACAGAGAGGTATAATTTGATTTTTTTTTCTAAATTCTTGAGGAACCCCTACAGAGGTATTGCGGAACCCCAGGGTTCCGCGGAACCCACTTAGAGTATAGCTGGTATAGACATACACATTAATCTACATCAGGGCAGCGATATAACCCGACCTGCTCGATATTAGAACATCGTATAAGGATTCTATTACTGGTTTGAAGTGACGATCTTGTGAAGTGAAAACTTTACGTAAAGTGAAATTTTAACATTCATTTGAACCCTATCGATGTGGTAACGATGTGGTAAAGGTACAATAAACTAACAATATTTCTAGGCAAAATTTTACTAGCAGATGTAAAAATTATCCTATGAAACATTCAAGTACAGCTTAAAAGCATTTCTGGCTAAATGCTTGCCATAGAATTTAATACGCCCATTAGTTCTTAACGAAAGTACTCAGTAGTTTTTATGGTTATGATCAAAAGCGCCAGGAGTTCGTTATATTTTTTGAAATGTATTTTCTTACATTTTCTGTATATTATAATATAATTATCTAAAATTAATATTAAACTTTCTAATGTTGTCGTTAACTTTGCCTTGTACTATAAACTAAATGATAAATATTTTAGGAACGTCTTACATATAAGAATTAACATCCAACATGATAATCGCGCACTTACAAGCCATCCATCCATCCATCCATCAGCCTGTAGACGTCCACTGCTGGACATAGGCCTCTCCTAATTATCGCCACTCTGACCGTTCCTGAGCCCTCTGAATCCAGCGGATGCCCACTGTCTTCTTCAGGTCGTCACTACATCTGGTCGGAGGACGACTTATTCTCCTCTTTGACCGAGGCGTGGTCTCCATTCGAGAACCTTTCTTCCTTGCTCTTACAATAATGAATTCTAATTATATTTATAACATGCTAATTAGAAAAACCAGCACTGTAGCTGAAACACAGAAAACGTTTAAAAACCAATAAACTTGGCCAACGAGGAATAGATTTGATGGAAAAAGATGTTTTACCTACAAAGATGTATGTTGTGAAGGATTCCGACAAATGCAGAACCATCTAACATGTGTTTATTCGTAGATTTACCTCTATATTGAAGATGCGTACTTCCCTATGCAATTTGGAATATAGACAAATCAGTTTAGCCCTATGCGTTCCGAAAAAACAGCTAGTCAAAGCAAAGTGTTCACGAGTATTGAAGATTAAAAATGTTGTTTGTGAATACGGGAGTTAATCAACTAGCGATATATCTACCAATCAAGTCGTTTATAACTTGAACTTCCAATGTCGCATCGAACGTTATGTAAATAATTCAAAAACTCCTTTGTTTGTAGAGAAAACATCTATTTAAATATACCGATCGAATGGTCTTTGTAATCGGGCTTTTGTCCTTTTAATGCGTCATATCGGGAGAACATAATTTATGCGCCATCGACCGTTACGCCTCAATGAACAATCAAAATTAACGTTTAATCGTAATTCGAAGATACCGTTATATCGATAATGAAGATAAGTATCGATCTAAGCGACAAAACTGGTCTTGTTTGTATATCGTTTGATGTGAAACATCTATAGCGGCAGGTTTGATCGACCTTTGGGGTGTCGACGCGTCCTTAGGGCATATGTCGCTACGCTATGTATGTATGCAGTGTTTATGTAGTAGTGTACAGGTACACACATGTACAAACACCTCATACTTTTTGTATTTACTGGATATAAATGTTTATTAAAATAAACAATTATCTTTGTATATATTTTATTTTTCATTATGCCACATTTGTTTCCTATCGCAAAATATCATTTTCATATTGCCTGTACAAAATAATTTCGATGTTTCAAATATGCCAGGTGTCCCGTGACGGCTCTTAATTATTTTATTTGTATTATGATGTTTTTATAGAAGCTATTACTGCTTTTAATATAAATATTATAACTGTTTTTAATTGATGATAGCAGTGTTATCGTATTATATCTGAACCTCTAAAATAAATAGCTACATTATAATTTTCGACAGCCTTGTAACTATGTTTAATAAAGTTTAAATAAGCGCAATTGTTAATTTATGCGTAACGCGTAAGCTAGGTATACTTTCGATTTCCGATGCAAAACTAACAATTTTGGATGTATTTAGCAAATCATTATTATGTGACAAACGAACATGACAATTAGTCGCATCAGTAACCAATGCGTTACCAGCAAAAAAATATAGTAATCGCGCTTGATAAGAAGTCTTTATAAGAAAGGTTATTCATTTTTACATGTAAGTACCTACTTCAAAATATCTTAAACGTAAATAAGTATTGTTTATTTCAAGGGGTTAATAAAGTTCAATTATCTTTACAATTATAATTGAATTGAAATTAAACCCAGCAGCAGTTACAGCAGGATTAAGAGCTAATGTATCATATAATATATTTAATATTTAGGTCGTAAAGTCTGCGAACGCTTCCTATTAATGCGACCTAAATGTGAATGCAATTAGCACAGCAGATCGTTATATTAATAATTATTTTTAAGGTATTCAATTAATTAAGTCTTCAGTGAAAAAAATATTATCATTTCCAATTACAAGCTACTAAGAGTTATTTTATACGTAACTTATGAGTAAATTCATAAGAGGCGTAAACAAATATAATATAAAAGCTTATATTTTATAATGTTCGGCTTTACTTAACTACGTTACCTAAACATAATAATGAAAAGCAAATATTTTTAATGATATCCTGTTTCTGATTTCCCAATCGATATTCCATTTTCACACACAAATAAAGGTACCTGTACTCCATAAATACAGCCTTGTAAAGTAAATTGAGGTGAAGTGCGTAGTTCTTACAATAAAATTCTTTCACGACGTTTATTTGAAAAGATATAGCACAGTTCCTTATGAAACAAAACATTTTGTGTTCATTTTCCTCAGGTAACAAGATATAAAACTGGTTTATTGTCGCTAGCGTCAAATTGCCGCGATGCGTGGCGTTTTCTAATTGTATATTTCCCATTTCAAATTGCGACTTTCTCGTCTTTCGGCTCGTTAGATGAGCTCCGCATGACGTCAGGAAATCTTTGTTGTCCTCATCTCTTTAATGATGATTGCAGAACGAGGAAGATCTGACTAAATAACGAGGAATAGTTATCGACTTGCAACTTAATAATGTAATTGACTGGAATAAATTAAACAATTGGGTATTTGAAAGTATTAAAAATAAAATGAAAGATCTCTACACATTACGAATTACAAAAATGTTCTGAAGTTAAATACTTGAAAATAACAGACTATTAGTTTGTTTATCTAAAACTCTATAATTAAAAATAACTTGCTTACACGTCCGTTAGGCCACACAAAACTGTCTGGATTGCATTGGGTCTTCAATAACGTCATTTGGCGATAAATATCAGTTAACTTTATTTTCAGTTTCACAATGAAATGACATCACGTTAGAATTACGTATCAGAAATAAAAATAAGAACTTTTTGTAGGTTCTTCGGCTTCTACTAAATAATGTTAAATAGGTTTTAAAAACTTGTGAAATAGCCAATTGCGGATAGTTTTTTAGTTGGCACATTACTAATAGTATCCTGAGTTTCACCAAGACATATATATTACCCTTTTCCTATAGGCAACCAATTGAATTGACCAAAACAACCTATTTTTTTGTTTCATAGCTAGCTTATCATATTTACGTGAGACTGTATATATCCTATTTCAATATCCATAAAAATCTAATAACAATTCAAGTACTGCTTATTTACCTTTCCCAACATTTCTGAACTTAGAAATATTGCGAAGTAAAGTATTTCCTAAGGGTCCTCGAGTCTTTCTCCTTGGTAATTTTCAAAGCATTTAGAATAGAATATTCCAAGAAGGACATCCCGATTACGAGGAACCGAAAACAGCAAAACATTCTTCATTCTTAAGGGCCTCTCAACGCCCTTTTTAATATTTGACATGTCATACCCCATGCGACTAGCGGATATTTCTTTTTATTTCTTATTATGAAATGAATAAGTAATCTTGTTTTGAAATAATATAATCGCTATGATTAAGGTAAAACGTGGCCTGAAATCACGTGTTTTGGCGTATACGTCTCGAGTCCAAACTAACTTATACTGATAGTGTTCTCTTTTGAACATCAGTCGAAACTATCGTGCAAGGTGCCTTTTGCTGGAAGTCACTATCCTCATATTCTCAGGCAAATTCCGACAGTACTTAAAAATTGTTGTAGTATCCACCTAATTAACTGCCACCCTTCGCCAGTGTCAGTGACTTGGCAATAATTTCGCTTCTTCTTCCTTTGGCCAGCAAATCGTTAATGATGCTTTGAAGTTATATCCACTCGCGAAATTAATTACTTACCATCGAATATCTGGTCCGCTAAATTTACAAAAATCTGGTTTTGATTGCGACTTCCACATCTTTTTGTCCAAAGTCGTTCTTGCTGTAAAGAAATTCTTGAGCCACCTAAAATCTTCCAACGTTGTTTAGAGATTGCAAACAGACTAACAATCTGGACTCAAGTGCTTAAGAAATTATGCTACAGTTACCCATGTAAAAGGAAGTAGCCTTTTACTTCTCTTTTATGACCAAACGATCAGTCAAACCATTACTTACGACGTTGATTACTTTGGTTGAAAATTTGGTGGGTTTCTTTCTCTGCTGCCTAAAACACTGTTTCCATAAACTAGAAATATTTTACCATGTTCTTCATCTTTATTTTTTGTTCGAACATGTTCGTAACATAGGATCGTTACTAGAAGGTAAGAGGGTCAGAGAGTCCTTCACGCACGCTGTTATAGCAACAATGCGTGACCCAGTTCTAATTTTATTCAAACTCTTTGACTTGTTAAATGTCAAGTACCGACACAGTGAACTATGGTTTAGACTTAGTGGCAGTTTCTACTCTCGTTACGCAGTTTGTATATTTTAATATCAACTTAACTACTTGGTCTACTATTAACATATAGTTGTATGCTTATATATTTGCAGATACTGAACATTTTTAACGCAAACGGGTCACATACATATAACGCAGTTACATAGAACGCAATAATGGCAATATATGTATATCAATATCGGTATAATACAAAAAAAATGTATCCGTTTTCATTTTAAATATTTGGGTCAAGTTTATGATTAAGGTCATAGAAGGAAAAATAGTGTTTTTATGGATTAAAACGAATAGTTTACTAACTTTAGGTAACTTATATCGCCTTACGCATAACTATCTCTTCATACAGCATCAATGGAACGAAATGGTGTTTTCATCCGACTCCCGGATATATTTTTTATCTTGTTTGCTCTCCAGTAACCTGGTTTATTCAAAAGTTTCGCCAGTGACATTTATGAAATATTTTTGAGCATTCGGATAGATGTTTTTGAAGTTTTCAATAAATGTTTGAATTTTATAAATGTTTTTTATATGTCCAGAAACAAATACTATAAAAAAACGAAAATTTCGAAATGAGCAGTGATCCTTGCCCTGTAGTAGGCCATTAATGGTTTGACGCCAAACAAAAATTTTACTTTATTATATTTGCTTTTAAATGGGTTTATTTCGGTTCACCCAATATAACGTTTTGTTTCAAACTTATAAAAACGGCATTGTACTACACTTTATAAAATCCAGACATTATGAGACTTTCAACTTGATTACTAAGAACTGATGAAGGATGTACTCTTCAACAGTTTACAAACCTATTTGAGCTTAGGCACATTTACTTAAACGAGTTCCGCGGACTTCCTTGTTGACAATAGCAAAAAACTTTTTCATTCATTTCGCGTTTAAACTTGTATACAAAAACATCGGCAATATCCATCAATTTATTGTCAACATCAATAATTGCGAGATGCTATCCGGTCCCAATGTAACTTTACCAGTATGTTTACCCTTATTTTTATACGATAAAGCGCCTGGTTGAAGAGATAGCGGGAAATTGTTGGCCCTCGTCAAATATGCGCGCGACGCGTATAAATTTGACAGCGTTCCCATCTCCTGGCAATAGATATTACAGCTACATTACTCTTTCCAAACCCTCTACATAGAATTGTATATTACACAATATAAAAGGTGTAATAACTTCGTTGTATGTCATTAAAATAAATTAATAATTAATAAATCAATCTCTACCAATCCCCAATGGAGCAGCGTAGTGGAGTATGCTCTAGACCTCCTCAGTGTTAAGGAGAGACCCGTGCTCAGTCGTGGGCCATTAATGGGTTGAAGGCAATAATCAATAGAATACCTCTTTAGCCGTTACGTTGCATGCTGGATGCAGATAAATATTCTAAGATTTGTACATGTTTTTATATGAAGATATTTGTAGCCTATGTGACGTATTAAAAGTATAAATTTCTTATTATTATATAATAACTTGTTAAGTTAAAAAAATCTTAAACGTTTTTAGATATGAACTGAAAGATATTAAATTTCGTTAAAAAGAAGTAGGTACACCTCTATTAAGTTATTAAATTTTAAATTAGACCTCATTATAGGCACTATCAATTTATCATCAAAAAATTTACTACAATTTATGGAGTTCGAATGGAATGACAATAAACGGTCTGAAAAAAGGGTACACTTAAAATTTTATACAGAATCACACCTGTCAAGCCTTTTGGTAAGAGTAACCATGTAAATGATAAATTTATTCGCATGCATGAAGCCATTTTTATATATCCAGATATTCAGCATTGTAATACTATAACATCTAGTATCCGCGAGTTCCTCCATGGAAACATTCAACATCTATAGAGTAGTCGCTTTCTAATCAATAATAAATAAATTTTCACACATACTCAACTTTAAAATCCAAGTTCATTTACTAGCGTTAGTTAAGAATAAGAAGAATAAGAATAAGAAACATTTATTTCGTCATAGTTGGTACATCTACAACAATATCAATGTAATAAAAGATACAAC
>DWJN01007366.1:0-10034 GCA_018248895.1 Carystus phorcus
TTTCTGTGTTGTCCATGGCACCCACGACACGGGGTATCCTAGTGTGGGGCTATGAATGTGTGGCGTTATTTATTTATTATTTTATATTGTCCACTACCGATTTAATAAGTTCTTCAGAATCACAATGAACATGTCTAGAAAGATGCGTCGTTCCTTAGCCATATATAACTTTATAAGACATCTCGTGATTCAATAACATGTTACTGTATTAAACTCTTGTATCAACGTTACGAACTACCTATTTCTAAGTCTGATAGATTTACGGTCTAGTCTAGAATAATTAAGCGATATATATGGTATGTGTTGGTCAACCCACGTATTTTCACAGGCTTCTAATAAAACCGTCAGTTTTTATCAACATCCTCAAACAAGAAGTACGGTGTTTGTCCTCGTTTATCGACGTGTCAACTCTCCTGGTAATATTTTCCAGACCGCCATATACGGCTCTGTGAATGAGTTATTCGCAAGCTATCACATCAATTTCGGACCTTAAGTAACAAAAAACAAGACTGCAAATGCAGTTCCGTGTTACATGATAGTACTTGCCTAGTTACAACGCACGCACATTATTACAAGGCAAGTCACACTTATTATTGATAACTAAAGTCCTAAGGTGTAAGCAGTATACTAAACATTGGAAGGTGTCAGACAAGCATTTTATCGACAACTGAATGCATTGTACATCAACGATTATAACTGTATTTGTTTCTTGTGAATACATACATTCACGCTTCTCGATCGAATTAAACTTTCTATACGTACTAAGCCTTTTGAATATTTTTGATTTGTTTCACTAAACAAATAATATATTAGTATTCTATCTAATCATACAAAGATTTCTCGTGTCACAACTAGAGCAAATTACAGTTGGTTAATTTAATGATACGCTTCGTATAAGTTGAAGTAAACTATCCATTCTATTCCTTCAGAATCTCCCATTAAATTGATTGCTGTGCGTGCGCTGTACCGCCCGGAACTTTCCGCTAAGTCCGTGGTACTATATTCCCATACAATTTGAATATCGTGTCGGCTATCTCAGACTGCTCGATGTGCTAGTCTAAGATATGCCTTATCAATAAATAAGCGGCCGTGACCAATACATCTACCAACATAGAAACATTTGCTCATCAATATCCGTACAAAATTAATATAATACCTTAAACTTACTGCTCGAAATATCAATGTAATGTTCTAATAATACAGTGTTAAAAGCAGAAACATAATGTATGCAGATTACATTCATAAGTAGATTTAAATGCAAATAAAAACAAAAGAAACGAAATCTTGAATGATCTTCTACATAGAGGTCAAATTTAACGTCGACCCTGAAATATCTTTAGACATTGTACATCAAAACATCTCTTTACTGCCAATAATACTTAAGGACACTTTTTCAATGTCATAACACAGCAACTGATTGATTATCTAAGCTAGAATAGGATACCACCGAATAATCAGTTAAAATATGTTGGTACTCGCAAGAAACAAGTCGGAGTGCGAGTTGCAGTTCAATAGATAATGCAGTTCAGTTTATCTAGTGGATAAAGGCATTGATAACTTCTATTCATAAACAATGTCATCCCAACACGGAAATGGAGAACGCAAGCGTGGCTAAAGCTATCGCGGTCATCAATATGAGTGATTTAAGGGTCGCGACGTCAGAGTTGCAGGTTTTATACGCCGGGTGGATTATGTGTAAATTTAACCGCTAATGACAGTACCGGCGTATAAAAGGCCAGTAATTCACGTGGGGATACAATTGAATTGATAGACTTATGGACGTTGTGACCGTTTGCACAAATTGATCGGGCACGCTCTTTAACAAATCTAGAGGTAACTATTGTATATCCTTATAGAATTGTATCAGATATGCTTGTCGATACTATATCGTACATTAGTCAAATATACTTTATTATAAGAAGAGCTGTTTGTTGCTGAGTTATATTTCATATTTTCCATCATACGCTATGTTGTGGCGAATGCATTTTGGGTCTACTTGAGATTTATTGTTTAATATGCAAATATA
The DNA here is from genome assembly GCA_018248895.1 of Carystus phorcus. Classification (NCBI taxonomy): domain Eukaryota; kingdom Metazoa; phylum Arthropoda; class Insecta; order Lepidoptera; family Hesperiidae; genus Carystus; species Carystus phorcus. Next base: position 2,027 of record DWJN01007366.1, read on the forward strand.
TTTCAGGCCGGATAAAGTTTGTTATAAAAATCTATAGGCAAAAAAAAAAAATATTATAACAAATCATATTTGTCAAATAAAAATATATTACTGATCTAAAAAAATTAAACAAGAAAAATAAGAAGAATGATAAACCTTATTAGTAAAAATATAAATAAGCAGGTTAAACTTAAGGAAAACATTGTTTCAACATAAGTTTTGATGAAGAAATTTATCAAATTTTACTAACTTTATTTTGTCTTTGAGATAATTTCGAATTGAAAATCCTATCTGGGTCTGAAGTGAAGAGGCTACTATACCTTCGCCATAGTTTAGCGCGCCATACCTTAGACTAGCTTTGGCTGTTATACGATTTCTGTGTTCTGGTGGCAGAAGTCACGTCTCAGACGTCCAATTAAAGCTGCACTGGTTTCAAATTGAGAACGCTCCCATTTGTGCTGTCAGAAATCCAATAAGCTACGCACTTTGTAAAGAAATGCAATCGTTATATATAAAAGAAAGTTCTAAACTGATGTAAGGTCTTCCGACTTTGTTTATTAAAAATATGGCCATTATAGAAGAATTTGTTTCAGTAAATACCTATTGTATAATTTCGAAATAATTGTATGTAACTAACCATTGTTAGGATTTCAAATAACACCTTATTAAACGAATTGAAAATCGACTTTGAAGCTACTATTTAACAAACATACTGGTTAAACAGACAAGAAAAATACTTGGATTTCAAAGAATCGTACTTTCATGGAAATGAACATAGAACATATCCATTGAACATAGAAGATCGTTACAAAGTTCTGACTAATTTTACCAAAATCTGGTAACGAATAAAATGAGTCATGTAATAAAATGAGTCAGAAAACAGTACACAAAATTAAAAGCATAATTTACACGCATGTTTTATGTAAATTTAGTACTCAAGCACTAAAATATTACCGAAAAAGCACGAAATCAGCAAACTACAATTGTAGAAACGCAGCTTTATAACTGAAAAAATGACTAGTCACCGTTTCATGAAATATGTAAACATCACCGCATTATTCATGGGCAGTGACGTAAAGCTGTTATGGTTATAATTTCGCTATTACCACTGCCACCCACCATTTTATTAAACCTTGACTGATGAACCTTTTAATGGGTATAGTTTAACTGTTGCGTATGACGCAAGTACTTTTATTATATTTGAAGGCTTGTGATGTCTAACAATAGACACATAAATAACAATAACAGAGAAACAGTAACAATGTAGTGGTGATAAAAGTTAAAAAAATAATAAAATCGGATGTCGAATACTCTTTATTATATCTATACTATGAATTTAAGTATCCTTGAAAGTTCAGTGTTTTAGAAAATTGTATTTATTAAATAAAATTTTGTGAACTATAATTAGTTAAATGTCACTTTTAAATTATAATTTTAAAAATGTTTTTAACCTTAACCCGAAAATACATGTATGTGATCATATTCTAAAAAAATAACAGCAGTATTAAAAATATTTCATTGTAAAATTTAATTGTAACCGATATAAAACAAAGCGAGGAAATACCTAATATTATAATTACTTAACTTAAATATATAAACCTAGTTAACCTTGAAGTTTAAGTTGAAAATAGCAGGACAAGTTATTCAAAGTGTGGGAATTTAACTAACTCATAAGTTCAAGAAAATGTCACTTAATTAGCGAATAGCATACGGAAATATGAATTAATGTCAGACATTTAGAACATACCTGAATCTATCGCCAATATCTACTGTTACACTTGGGATTATAGGCAAGGTTTAATTTGGTGATTATAATTCGTAAATATCATACGCGTCGAGAGATATGTCAAAGAGTTTTATTTTTTTCAGACATCACGGTTTGCTTGTTCTTTTTTCATAAAATATGTGAATGGAAGACGTAAACCCTACCTGATGGTAATTGACTTGACCATGTTTACAAAGAATTCCTAGTTTCGGTTAGACCAGATTATTTTAGAGATAAATAATCCTTCTCGATTCATATATATACATATATCTATGCCTCATCTGTATAAATATGGAATTATACTGCAGATCCATAAGTATTATCTTAATCTGGTTATACAATTGTTAAGAATTTTAATAAACTAAAGTGCTACTAACACAATTAATATCAGTCTGACGCCGCATAGCTCAGTTGTGAACCATTATGTGTCGACATTGACAAAACTCATGCTGCAAATCGACGAAACAGAATTCTAGCACTCTAGATTTGATTTGGTAATAAAATTTGGTTATGCAGCTGTTCCGATTCGTTACACTATTATTGTGATCATAAACATTCTGAATAAGTCTAGGTCGCAAAAAGCTTCCAGATATTTTATTTTATTGCAATAAATTTTGATACACACGAACTGCTGTTTCACAAATAGCTATAGAAATTGTATTGACTGTGACACGATCAATTTATTTAGAAACTTTTTAAACAAACGCGTTTAGTAGTTGCTTGTCATCATATAGATAACCAAACGTTACATCTTGAGACACATAATTTCCTATAAAATCAGCAAAACAGTAATCCTGGGAGACAGACAATCACCGAAATAGGTAACCAATTCTTTACTCAGTTTACAATTAATTTAAAGAATTGTAGAAGTTACCTAGTAGACATCAAATAAATTGATAACGCTAAATAAAGAAATAAATTTATTAATTATACAACGTCATAAATAATAGCTTGGCAATCCAATGTACACTAAACATATGTATACTTTATCAAGAGTGATATAGTGTGTAGTGACTATAGTTTCATAACAATAATGATATGAATAATACAAAGAGTTAATAATTCTCTTGTATCGTTATGTATGGAATACAAAAACGTATCAGCAAAAAGTTGAAGCTTACGAGTATGACATTAAACAAATAGCTCATTAATTATTTAAAGGTCACTCGTATAGCTAAGTAGATACACATAAAGCCAACAGAAAGTGTTGTTACAAGCAAGTGTCGATTGCTGTGATGGGGTTAAGTCGTGACGTGGGACCCGGCGTCCGTCGCGTGATAACAACCACTTAGAGTAAAGGTTACGAATCTGTGCGAGGCGAAACAAATAAAGTGTCACCATAAAACCGACGATTAACACGTAAAAATCATGAAACATAACCCGGTTCAAGGATCGCTAGTCTCATTAAGTACACTCAATAACTTGGATGTTTTAATAGATGTTTATAAAGACATTACTGTAGAAAATAATAGTTACCATACTATATTGGCAGTAAATGAATTTATGTGTTTGAGGAAACACAAGGAACAAACACAAGGAAGATTCTTGGGATAAAATAAAAGAGGAAATAGCTAAGGAATATATGTATCTGATATTATTACACTTAAAATTTTCTAGTACTACTAAATTTCTCCAGTAGAAGTTATAATACTACAGTTATTCTGAGATCCCTTATTTCAAATTAAAAGGCACTTCCATACGAGACCACCAGGAAATCACAAAGGAACAGGAATTGTTCGAGCCCACGTGAGGCTAAGTCGTGACAAATTCACGTGATCTGCAGACTGAAGTTTACAAAATCATTCCGTCACTAATACTGGAAACAATTCAACATCAAGATCGTCTGGACTACATTGTACAACTTCATCAGTACGTTATAGTTCAATTGAAACCATAACAAAAATCGAAAAAAAGGATAAGTGTCAAATTTTCCAACGCTGTGTAATTATTTTGGCGAACATTTCTTTACATATTTATTTCATTTACGATTTATGATTATGTACGATTTCTTTCACGTTGAAATAGTCCAATGTTACTGGAACGAAATTTCGGTAGAACAAACTGTATCGTGAGAACGATTTCATTCCGTGAAATTAAAAAAATAATAAAATGATAATAACGGGACACAACAATGCAGTTATGTGGTAATGATAATGTGAATTTCGTTTTTATCGAAATGTTTTCAAGTTTAACAATTCAAAAAATACAACAGTTAAAAGTAGATATCAAATTACACTCATTAATATTGATCGACGTACAATAAAGTCACCTAGTTGACCTGCCTGCATTTATGTAATTTAAAAATGCGGATATGTGATTAGCGTATCAGGATACAATATTCCGGCATCGACTGATTGACACTATAATTGACAATTATTCTGGCATCGGCGTCGGTTACAGAGTAATTCTAGTTACAGTTAGAAGTATGTTCAAGGAGCATTCGTAAGCATTGAACAGAAATATTTTAAACTTGTTATGTTTGAAATTGCGTTTGTGTTTGCTCAGTATTGCAATGGTTAGCGGCGTTTCAATTAATTTACTTCGCGGGAAACTTTTTACAGTTTAGGGCAGCAATTTTTTTGTTTGTGAATATTACCGCATGCACACGCTAAAGTGTTCCAAAATATTCGCAGCATGTGTCAGCAAAACCACTTGCGATACGATTTTATTATGATTGATTTTATAACGATGCTAGTTAGTGAACGAAATCTTTGTTTGACTGCATATCATTGTGTAATGCAATTTACAGTGGCTACGACCATTCTTTTGCCCTTTTACGGCTAATCCTAAAGGTTATCATTTACATATTATAATGTTCGCCACAGATTGCTCTATACACTTGGACAAGTAATCAATGTCCCTGCCTCATAAGGTGAATGTCATTCATGTCAGTTCATTATAATGAATTACAATGAGTTTATTACTTCGAGATCTTTCATAATCAGAAACCTAATTATATTCTACATTGCCACCTGGCGAAATAACAGGAACTGAGTGGATAGTTCTATATTTAGTCTAACAGAATTCCGGTGGAGCTGACAAGCGTCGTAAGCGGCTCGCGCGACTTGATTGTATCGGATCTACCTAATTCCATTGACTCGGGCTCAGACACAAGGTTAGGCAATTTATTGCCTTAAGTCGCGTAGATACGTGTGTATTTAAAAGATAACGTGAAAATTGCCTATTATCGCGTTCATCTTTCAATTACACACTAAAGAAAGGTTTGATATATTAATATGATGGCGTGATTTACTTAACCTATTTCAAATATAATTAGTTTAATAAGATTGACAAATGAACCTATGTAACATTGTTCACAAATTTTATTAACATTGATGAAAATTTAGGTTTGTTGGTCTTTAACAAGATCTTCTTTATGTAAATAAACGGCAACATGCAGACGAGCTATCTAATGGTACGTGGTCACTATGAAACATAGGTATTCATAACAGTAAAGGCATCATCAATGTGTTTCCGGTCTACAAATAAGCAGGGGACAAGCTTTATTACCTGTTCTTCGACACTACATGTAGAAATGTTTCACGACCAATTTAAAAAGAGCTGTAGGCCTGTGAAGAAAAACATACCAACATTCTAAACTTTTATATCCATCCTTAGATATATCCTTCAGTCAGGTCTGAAATCCTATATGTAAAATGTCCGTATGGCTCAATAGCTAGCATATGAATTTTCCAATAGAAATCATGTCACTACATTTTTGAAGGTTGCATTTGGTTCAAAACGAATCGTAAACAAAACTCGTTTAAATTATAAGACATAATAAAAACTTTATTTAGAGCACCGGTTTAAAATCGAAATGAAGCAGAACCGTTCTCAACAATAAACATTCAACGTATTACGTGAAACAGCTTTTTAATAACGAGACGATATAAAAAGGTCCATTGACACGTTTAATATCATTGAAATGTTTGAGTAGGGCGACATGTTATCGACCGAGTTTTATGTTCAAGGGCAGTTGATAGTGAAAAAAGAATCAGTGAGACGTGCCTCGAAAATGTTAACGGCAATAATAAAACGAAAACGGTAAATATTGATAGACTAGGTTTTTATCTCATACGTTTATTGACAAAGGCACCTATTTAAATTGGATACGATAATATAAGAGGTACTTAAGTACCACATATAAATGCAGTTTTGTGAATAGCCAATAAGAAAGTAGACAGGCAATCTATATGCGTATCACTAAAGGCATCATCGTGTAGTCGGTTAAACAGTAAGCGGCGAACCCAGTATTACTGGCTTACGGTTATTAACGACTCAGTAGCCGAATATTTTATGGTTCTAAAAATCATTTTATGGTCAATTCTAGAAGGGAATGTTGTAGTCAGCCAGTCAATAAATTACTGCAACCATGTATAAGACATTAATTTGAATTTGTAAGCATTTTATACATGTGATTTTACGTGTAAGCACCTTAGCCAATTTGTATGTAGGTACCTGTAGTTAAGTAAAAATACAAATCTTTTTTAAGACTGCAAAATTGCGATATGAGGGAATTAATAAAAAATTTCATATGAGATAATAGTTTCATAGAAGAGCGTTTTATATACTTTTTATTTCAAAGTTATTACTTAAATGGGAAATTTCCAGTGTTTTGGATTGACTTACAATTTAGTATAATCACTTGAGTTGTTATGGTGACCGTGGCTTCCATAACAATTAATACATACAAGACAAAAATGTATATTTTAGTTTCCGAATAAAAGTATTAACATATAAAATTTAAGTTTCTGTAGTTCTTTCTTTCTGTAGTTCTTTTTCATATAAACTTTTACTATGGAAAATATCACAATACAACCTGTATGCATTATCCTCAAAAAGTAACACAAAGATTTTCTCTTCATGCTTAAATATATAGACGATTACTGAGCCACAACGAATCAGAGCCGGATTTGGCTGGTCCTAGTGATTAATGAATATTACTTATTTACTTTTGGAATGTAAATGGATTTGATTTCAGTCTTAAAGAAGTTATTCTTCAATATGTCTCATTAACATACTGGTATAACAATCAGCCCGAAAGGGTTATAAATACCAAAATTAATACAGTATTCCGTTTGATAGTTTATTTCATTCCGGTTTAACGGAATCTGGTTTTTGCAGTTACATAATCAGAAACTTGTTGGGCTTTTGTGTCGGAGTCTAGAGATATACTGAGAGATATTCTAAAGAGAATTAACTGTACAGAACCATATACGAATATAATTATATAAGAATTTGTCTATCTATTTATAAAGGTAATAAAAAATATCACAATTCAAATTTGGAACTTCTATGGAATATAATGTCACAGTAGCTCTAATGATTTTGTTCATATTAGTTTAAAGGCATTAGGTCCATTATTAAAATGGTCCTTATCTTTTCAGACGTAACAATGCTATTCGAACTTGTTACGGGGCAAAAACCGTAGAAAGAGTATAATGACAAATCAATATTTTCAATAACTGAGCAGACATAATATCAGATAGTTATTGACCATGTATGGACCTCTGTAGCTATGAAAAATTAAGCCTCATTTTACATATTGTAATTTAATGCTTGACCACTACCCTGCCTGCCTGCAGGGATGGTAAAGCGCACTAACTTAGAAGATGCCTATTCACTCCTATCTTAAAGATACCTATATTATAATCCAACGGGAAAACTAATGCGAGCAATTCATTTCAGTCCTTCCCAGTACGTATAATAAATAAAATAGGCTTTATTAGGCTATATTAGCCTTTACCCCAAGACGTTGTCAGCTAAGAAAAGAAACAGTAAATTCATGTGATAATCGACGCTTCACGCTTACGCAGTAATGTCGACTCTTAATATAAAACTTGATATAAACCAGTGGTCACTAGCGGAATTTCTTTAATGACTCACAGTCACTAACGATTTTACGTCAACGTAACAATCGGACATGAATAATGGAGAGCACGTACAAAACTTCGACCTAGATCTGTTCCCCGGCGATACAATTAGTTCGCCTCGTTTCTGACCACAGCGACGCCGTAACGATTTATAATCGCCAAAAATCGGGCCGAGGGTGGCTAGCCTTATTGGTGTAAGACACGTAACGAATTGTTACTTTTATACATCGCGCTCGACTCGTAATACAAAACCCGTCAATACGACAACGTGTCATGAATGTTCTGTTGTGTTCTGAACAAACCTGATATACACACTTAAATTCAAATTCAAATTCAAATTCAAATTCAAAAATCATTTATTCATATAGGTATTATTTCAATACACTTATGC
>DWJN01007367.1:0-10033 GCA_018248895.1 Carystus phorcus
GGTGTAGAATCCAAACATGCGATAAAATTAAAACTCATGTAAAACACTTTACGACTTTATTCGATTGGGGCGTCGAATTATTTTACCATGTAACATAATTATTGCAAAGTGACTCAATTGGGCATAGCACCCCTTTATTCCTGGATTCTTTTTTTTTTACTTTTGTTATTCAATTTCTAAATGAAAACATCCGTTGGATGTATCGTCTTCTGGTTCTGGTCTTATAAATTTCCAACTTTCATTACCTACAAATCGTTGTAGTTAATTTAAAATAATGTTTAATATCGTCAAATACAGTACTCGAATCAAGTCTCTGTTTTCAAACATCACGCCACGCCATCTTCCGTCAAATTATGAGGTATCTATCCACTGCAAAACTTCCTAACGTCTAAAAGGTTCATGCAACGACTTTTGCATTCCATTCCTACAAATGACGTTGTTGACGCAAATCATTAGTGATACTGTTTCAACACAGTTTAAACTCATTAAACCAGTTACAAACAGTAGGCCGGTATGGAGATCCGTCATAAAATGCCGTTTGATGTTTAACATTTATTTAAAAACCATAAATTCTTTTCAAATAAAAATTATTACGACACGCAACACGCATATTTTAATTAATAAAAACAAATGACATATGAATTCAATGTACATCTACAGCTTCCAACAAAGTTTTTTATTCGAAATTTAAATGAATTTTTCATGGGAAGCCTTTTTTACTGGCCAATTCTAAAAACTTTCAGTTGACCCTTGTCAATTTGGGACGTAAACGTGTCTTCCATTAGGGTTGGTACAAAAAATCTATACGTATGAAATAATCATAAGCTACGTTTCAAATACGTGTTTTTTATGCATTTGTAAATAAATTTAATATTTGTTTAAGATGATAAAATAAAACAAATTGTTCAATTTAAATTTAGAAATTATTCTACCGTTTTCTAAGTATTTTTATTATTCCAAACGATTCTTCAAAATTGCACCTTGCCATCAGATATGCCGAAAGGGGAAACAGCAATGAACTCTGAGTAATACTTTGCATGTCTGCAATAGGCACGAAAGGCGTTCGATGACGCTTTTGAACCGCGCAATAATAACGTAACATTATTAACATTTTCACTATATCTTTCAGTTATATCTTTTTATGAAACGGAAAAATTATTTAGGTGTGACACGAGCATCGGGAATCATATAACCATTAACCTCTAGTATAGCATTACCAGACGACACTTGGACTTATTGGCCGGTTCCCCTAGTGTTTTACATAAAATCATAATACCTATTATAAAATTGAAAGTAGCGAGCATATCTTTGCCGTTTTGTTACTGTCTGGGAACACCCTGACCAACAATATAACTCATGAAAGCAGGGAGGAAACACCCATTAGTTATATTGATATTAACCAGTAATTTATGACATCTATGTCATTAACATCCAAAAGACGTGTCCCCGAAGGAATCATGATTGCTGTCATCCACGGATATCCGCACCACCAAATCCATTAATGACGCATTGCGACGTAGCAGAGAATCCGTTGATTTTAATACTAAATAATTAACTTTAAACAAAAAGTTAAAACCGCTTTCAAAAAGAATAAAATAATTTGATGAGGGGAACTGTTTAGGAAGTAGCCTTTGGTCTAGGTCAATTAAGGAAACTGGTACATACTTCCTTAACAGTTTCCCTCATCAAATTATTTTATTCTTTTTAAGTCAGCTTCACATATTAAGTTATATGATCGCTTTATCACTGGACAAAAGAATAAAACCGCCTTCAATTGAATACGCCGTTGATGATAAAAGAATCATTGAAATCGGTGCACATCTAGTCGGCTAAAAATAAGAAAATGCTCAACTAAGTATTGTTAAATGGATTCTATTAAATTATTACTCCATAAACGTTCAAAATACTACGAATAACTTTACTGAAAGCCGCTTATCGGCAATTTTTATGTGACCACGAGAAGAAAAAAATTACAGAAAAATATAACGCGCCACTATGATAGGAGACAAAAATTCTTTTGATTTAACTCAAAGTTTGTTTGTCTAACAAAGGTCCTCGTTGGGTAAGGGCTCACCTTTTTGAGGTGTTCCTTGTTGATCATCTTGATAAACTGTCGCGTCATCGACTATTTATTTTGGGTCGCAGTTTATTTGGAGGTCCCTTAAATTGTCGTGTTGGTTTAATATTGCTTTTCTTACTAAACTACATTATTTCAATAAAATTGTATATTACAGACTATTTTAATTTTCTACCTGATAAATGCCGAGCTCTTGATACCTATTAGAAGTCACTGAAAAAAAGTGACCACATCTATAGTACCTCTGAATGTAAAAGGAATTTTTAAATATACAATTTAAACAAAGCATGATTAGGAACAATCATATTATAAAGTAACCTTCTTGTAATGTCATGTTTTATGAACTACAAAATGAATGAAAAAAAAATATTTTGATGTAAATGATTGTGGATTGTATAATTTAGTTTTTCATAATACAACAATGAAAGGGGACGTAAGAAACTGTAAGTAGCAAATGTTTCGGCAGTGCTCCCATGTTGAATATGATTCTGAAGTCTCTAAACTATATCCAAGACCTTCGGGCGGCATAAAAACTTCCTATATTTAATCACCACTAACCTGTACATCACTGGAGGAGCACGGTGGAGTACATTATAAATCACCTCAGTAATAAAAACTCGTAACCTGTAATGAGCACCTATCGGATTCAGTCTAAATCTGCACCAAATACAAATTAAAACAAGATAGGAGAATAGCGACGACTATAAATTTAATATACTCTTACGAAGTAACAGTTTTATCTAGTCACAAAAATGTTACTGAATGGTTAACGCCTTGCTTTCCAAATTGTGATTGCAACAAAATTTATAGTTAAGTGCGAAATTCAAAGGACTAATTGTAACTCTAGAATAGTATTTACAGTTAACAAATATGTATTTTAGAACTTACTAAACTCCCATCTCTTTACTTGTTTATCAAACTATGAGCTAAAGCGAGGTGTTCCGTTTTATGATCCTGATATTTTATCGAATGGTACCGCGAGCTCTCGGTAACTCCGCTTCCAAACTTTATTGATACTCCCGTCAAAAACAAGAATGTAAACAGAGAACGTAAATGGTGTAATGTTTACGCTTAGGAATCAAGAAAAACGACGCTGTGTTTATTCGTTCTGAAAATGGGACTTCGATAAATGAAAGCTTTGCTGGCTCAGGACTAGATTGAACGAATTTTACCTTCGAAATATAACGCCAATCTGTTGAAGCAAATACATATATCATTCAACTTGACCTATATCCATTCATCCATCAGCCTTTAGACGTCCTGCTGGGCTTAGGCCTTCACTAATTAACGCCACTCTGACCGGTCCTGAGCCTTCTGAATCCAGCGGATACCAACCATCATCTTCAGGTAATTTGACCAATAGTTTTACAAGTAAAAGAAGAGGAAAATAATGTTGTTCCGTCATTTGCTCATAAACATTCTACGGATAAATTGTTTTAAATATTGACATTGTTGTTCAATCAACAACTTAAAAGAACAACCACCAAGAATTGAACCCTTGAAATCTATACAAATATTATAAAGCTGATGAGTCTATTTGAACGTTCAAACTGTTTTTGTGTTGGATAGTTCAGTTATCAAACAAGACCACGTTATATAACATATTGCTACGGCTAATATTCGCCCAACCAAAACGGAGAAAATATTTCAAGGTGATAAGAACTTTGCCGCATCTCTAGTATTGTATAGTAATAATATTGTAACTGATCTCTTCCTGTACATGACAAATATATTCAAAAATTCATAATGAGGGTTAGCTTTTCATATGCAAGAGAACCCTAAACAATGTTTTTTCATTTTGTCTGTGTGTTTGTGCACCCTAATCTCAGAAACGGCTAATCCGATTTGAATGCAGTTTTCAGGATTATTTGTGATGGGCTTTACCTTTAGTGCTTTATTAATTTAAATCGGTTAACAAATAAAGAGGTCATGTCAATTTATGGCAATCATTCATTGACTGTTAGGCGAAACGAAGTTTACTGGGTCACCTAGTTCGCTCAAGCCGTATTGGAAAAGTCTTTACAGGTTTTCGGTTATTAATCTGTCTCCAATATTCAAATCATAGTACTGTTTAGTTGATAAAATATCACAGTTATTGAAACTCATACATTGTGATAGAGAGAAGTGAAACGACCGTGGTATGTGATGATGAAGAGTATCACGTAGTAACAGTGGAACATAATAAAAGAAGAATAAAATACATATGTATATGTAAAAAACTTGGTACATGGATCTAAAAAACCATTCCAATAGAGTATTTCTTTGGCCAATTGCGAGCGGAAATTTGATTCCTCCAAAGCGTCGGTTCATTTTCATCACTTTCGTTCAGGATGACATGAAATCGTTTGATGTACCATGAAGGTTATCTAAAGTTTTATAACATCGCGTTCCGTCCTTCGAACCTAATTCACAAAGGTCTATTTCATATATATTTACTTACACACATATAAAAGATGATAAACATGAAGACCAAGAATAATTGTGTACATTGTGTAATCGCATCGCATATTGATGAAGGAAATTAAGCATGAATATTATTATTTGTCCTCGTAATTAAGCCTTTTATATTTGATGAAAACCTTAGTTTAGGAAATCTTTTATTTTTGCACGAAAAATTCCTGCGTAAAACATGGCTTAATAGTAGGAGCTATTTATTCCATATTCATTACTTTTACAAAACGTAATTTGCTTAAAAAATATTTCTATGCCTTTTTTACTAATTTCAATGTGCTATTTTACTAAGTTACTGTGTCCACCATCTTAGACATCCTCACCACTTACCACCACGTGGAGTTAATGTGAAGCATTAACTTGTAATAAATAAAAAAAAATCTAGCGTAAAAAAAATCAATAAATCAGTCAAGTATATTATGATGAGTTTCGGTATTGATTTAATTTAATCGCTGTTTCGCAACTAAAATTGAAATTTTTGCCATTACAAAATGATGTGTATGCATGCGTCTGTATGAAAGAGAGATTATTTTTTACGTTACTTTGTATATGCGTACATATAATTCCAACTTCACTTGAGCAACTATTATTTAGTTTTAAGGAGATTTCAAAAAGGAACGTTTTTAATTCGTCTGTATTTTTTATGTGTGTTACATAAGAACTCTTTACTTGGGCGACATCTGACGAGTAGATTTTGAGTCCCGAATAATGCGCATTTGCTTAATGTAATGTCTTCGAATCGGAATATTTAATACGACGTATTTAACTGATGTCTGTTCATTCCTCTGTTCATTGACAAAGCGATTATTAATTTAAATTTGAATTGATAATTTAATATTCTTGCCTTCTAATATTGGTCTAGTACAAATATTAGAAATTAAATTACGATACAGAGGAAATGTAACATCGTCTCCGTTCTTGTATGAAGCTTGTCCTACACGAATGTCAGGACCGGATATTTGATTTTCTTCAGTGACGGGTCTTATTTCTACAGATACAGAGTTTCTTGAGGAATAAAAATGTGTAACTTTCGGTATTTCGACTTTCATTGCATTTAAATTGTTGTCAACCTCAATTTTCGAATAGTCTGTACCTAATAATTGCTTTCAACTTTTATTCGGTTTCAGTCGGTGCTAGTTTCCTAGACCTAGCTGAAAGGCACCTACTTCCCAAACAGTTTCATAATAAATTATTCTATCCTTTAAGAAAGACGCTTTTCCTTTTTTGATAAAATATTTGTTTTTAAGGCATAAATATACCATCCATTTAATAATAATACTTAAATAACATATGATTTATATGACCCAGATAGGAACATAAGCTATTTTGACGATCTCCTTTCGAGTTTGATTGCAAATCGATATCCCTCAATACATCTAAAGATACTAACACGTAAACGTATAGATTACTATGTGAAGAACAGGCACCATACTGTGATCTATCATTTTTACGAGCCTCCCATAAAAGGCCTGAGCCGCCAGCCGAGTGTATGTAACAGCCTATAGAACCGTTCTAGTGGGGAATTCACTAAACTTTACGTTGTAATATCCACTATATTTGGTAATGTATCGCCGGAGCGTACGAATATCGCGGAGTGCGGCGGTCGGCTTTCGGTGAGATATGATGCCAGTCGATGAGTTACGCTGGAAAATATTTCTCTGCTGTACTGTATCTAGTTTTGTATCAGTTTGAATAATGTGCTTTTATTCAGTGCAGTTATTTATGTGAACAGTATCTTAAATGGTTATTATAATGAATACTTCTAGAGACTTTTAAGATAAGTTGTACGAGCGCGTACATTGACACTGCGTTACGTACATCGGCATTTTATTTTGCCTTTGTATTAGTCGATAATTATATTAGTATAATAAACAGCAGCATACTGTTTGCTCGTTTATTTTAATTACAACTGACGACCCGAGTGGCGTAATGGTCACTACGCCAAACCGCCATTCAAAGGGTCTTGGATTCGATTTCCAGCGAGGCAGAAATTTGAATCATGAGTTTAAATTTATGTTCTCAGTCTGGGTGTGTATGTCTTTCATTGTTATCCATGGCACCCACGTCACGGGGTATCCTAGTGTGGGGCTGTGAGTGTGTGGCGCTATTTTTTATTACTATTATTTGTTAATAAAATGTAATAGTGCATAGTATCGCATTTTATCTTACCTTATTTTCCTCTATAACTTACAGTGCCGAGAGTACACTACCATGAATTCACCAGATGTCCACTGTATACATTAATGTCCACTCCTAGTTATTATCTTCTCCAACTTTCAGTACTATTCCCAATCACCATAACATAACATTTCAGTTCACCATAACAGGTCCACTGTACACATTTTTAAATAGTTCGCAACTATTAATAAAATCAGCACGTAAACATGTACGAGCTTATCGACCAAATCTTCGTGTAATCCCACTTCGAAACTTTACCAATAACGTTCGCCAGTAATCTCCCACAAAGCGATTGACAGCGATTCTTTCGTAAGTAATATTGAGTACAAGATTGGATTATAAGTTAACGAAGTTCGAGGTGTGTTCGTTAAGGAAGTTTTCCGCCTAAGTGTTCTTCACAACATTATGTCTTTATAAGCACTTCCCTGAATAATATGCGACATGAAAACCAAGTCATCTCGATTATTAATAATAATAAATAACGCCACACACTCATAGAACCACACTAGGATACACCGTGTCGTGGGTGCCATGGACACAATTCACACACACCCTGACCGAGAACAGAAACTCATCATTCAAATTTCGGACTCGCTGGGAACTGTATCCAGGACCCTTCGTATGGCAGTCCGGCACGGTAACCATTAGGCCATGTGGGTTGGCAAAAATGTTTTGTTTGAAATAGGATTTTATACTTTTACATGTCACACTTCACTAGTATAACTAAGTACCTAAAGGATGTAATATAAAAAATGTTTAATTATCCTTACAAGGCAACAGTAATAGCCAAAGGTTTTTATATGTCAATTTATATTATCGTCAATTTTTATAAATCGGCTTAAGAAGAGTGAAGGCACCTTCACATAACGTACATTATACATAAGACTATCCAAACATCGTGAAAATAAAAGAGGCGAAATGAACAGCAGCGCGAAACGTTACGAAAAATGACACTTCATGTTCATATAAATGTACGAACATTTAAGCTTGAATTGCGCTGACTGTCGTGTTGACTGCTTTATCTTTTGTTTACGAGAGGGATCGTTGCGGGTGCTTGTTTGAGAAAATTTAAACCTCTTTCATGCTTATTTTACGTTTCTAAGCTTGCAAGCTTGCGCCCGAGTCGAACCAACTCGTGTTACGTTGAAACTTAGCAACTCTATTCACTTAGTAAGCCGGTGTTACGTTTCGGGTGCCACGGTTAGGAGCATTTATGGTGGAATTTACGATCTTGTAGTGGTTCTTTTTATGTTATACTTAATTTGTTGTAATGTGTTCGCTGTATTATTTTATCTGTTTCGGACTAGCGTGGAAACGGATAAGTGTCAATTAACCAGTTTCTAGTCTTATTTTGGTGTCTTTCGCCGTTTCTTCTCCTCGATGTAAAAGCATCTTTCCGAAACGGTAGTAGAATCAAAAACTGACAACCATTAATGTATTGAAATAATACCTATATGAATAAATGAATTTGAATGACTATGAATTCACTTGTAATCAATAATTTTGAAATTTATTTAACCTGCGATTCTATTTCAGAATATAATATTTACTACAATCTAATTCAAATGCACAAAAAGTTCTAATTCAAAAAGCTTTTTGTTGCACATATTTTTATTATATAGTTAAAACCGTTAGTTATTAGATTTATTTTAACTTAAGAACTCCTTCGTTTGGTACAATTAGTACCTAAATAATATAGCAAGGTAGAATTAATATCGTCAGCAGACCCGATACATGCCGAGAAAATATTTCATCGTAAACATGTCTTCTTCAGGCGAAGTACTTTGGTGTGTCTTTTATAGGTATTTCGGTTCCCGACGGACTGGAATAATTTGGTCGTTTCGCTGTACCCCTTCGATTATAGGCTTAATACTTTCAATATTATCAACATATCCCTAAACAATATACTATTGGACGTTTGTCGAGTATTAAGTTATGAACCGAATTTATTAGAAGTTACTTTAAAACTTATTTAAAAAAATGGAATAGGTTCACAATTCAACAATTTTTTTTCTTCTTTTTTTATGTGTATACTTCATAACTTTTTACTGGTTGCACCGACTTGGATGATTATTTTTCTATTAAAATTTAAGCGACATCTGTCATTGATACATTTGACTTCGACATCGAATTACTTAATTTCGCGTAATTAATTGAAGTCGGTTCTTTTTTTGTTTATTAACGCCATCGTATAATGTAATATTAGTATACAACCTAATCTCTAGGTATATTGGAAAGGCTTAGGAAGATCCCAATGTCATACTGTTTAAAACATATTTGTGTAATCGTGAACAGAGAGTCAAAGTCGGTGACTTTATTAGTGAGGTGGGAATCAGTGGGTTTGGGGTACCACAAGGTAGCACACTAGGACCAACACTTTTTCTCATCTACATAAACGCACTTAGTCAACTCTCGGCACCAGGAATGGATATTTTGATGTTTGCCGACGATACGGTTCTTCTCTTTCATGACAAATCGTGGAATTTGGCTGCGTTTATGGCTGAAAGAGGTCTTGCTAAAGTCACTACATGGCTGGAAAATAATCTCTTATCGATTAACACAAGCAAAACTAAATATATGTGCTTTAGTAAAACTTCTACCACAGGCCCAGGTCCTAATTTCCACCTAAAAATACATACTTACCCGTGTAATCGAAAGTCGTATTGCGACGATACAGTGTGCACCTGTGACCGTCTCGAACGTGCTGAAAGCCTTAAATATTTAGGAGTAATAGTCGACAAAAACTTGAATTGGAAACAGCATATAACGTCTTTAACAACCAGGGTTAGAAAAATTATTTATATATTTAAACAATTAAGAAACTTTGCGTCACATAAAATACTAATCCAAACCTATAAGGCGCTGTGTGAATGTATCATTAATTACTGCATTATTATTTGGGGAAATGCCGCTAAGACACATCTCATTAGGTTAGAAAGAGCACAAAGGGCCGTACTAAAAGTAATGCTACACTTACCCTATAGACATCCCACTGTTGAAGTATATAAAGTGTCAAATGTGCTTACAGTACGAAAAATCTATATATATAAAGTCCTAATACGATATCATGCAAGTACAGTTCCGTATTTGCCTGTAACTAAGAAGCGAATAGATCGATGCCCAGTTCCGCGCGCCCGTAGTAAAATCGCCCACCGACACTATCAAGTAGTTGCTCCACGTCTATATAATAAAATGAGTAAAATGTTAAATATTAAAAATATGAAAAAGACAAAGAAAAAACATTTTAAAAACGTAGCTTTTAAATGGCTCAATGAAATGGACTATGCTGATGTGGAAAATATGTTACTTTCTGTTTGATATTCACAC
>DWJN01007368.1:0-10033 GCA_018248895.1 Carystus phorcus
ATAATTTCTGAATAATCATGCTTTCTGCAACCCAATTGACGTTTGACAATAGATTTGACAGTGAATTTCTTAATTTTATCGTTGATCAGCCTTTCAGAAACCGGCCGTTAGTGAAGTAGCAGAAGTGTCTAAGTAATAAAAAGGAGTTTCATGATTTATTCTTGCCAACAATTATTCAATCATAATCGTTTACTACTTTATTGCAAATGATTTAAGTTATATAAGTGTATCTTTATAATTTCTCTGGCATTGTCTTGGAACAATACGGGATTATTTGGTGTTCTTATTCAAAATTTTCTGTTGCCGTTTGGTATGCTATTATCAGTATTTGTTATGGTCATGGGTTTAATTCCAGTAAAACGGTATATACCACTTTTAAACACGATATGATTTTCGATGTCCTGTACGGTGCAATGGTGACGACTAATATTTAGTAGTATTTAAAATTATACATAATCTTCGAAATAATTTTATCAAATTAAATGAGATAACGTCAAATTCTTCTTTCTGCTGTGTTATTAAATATCTGTTTATTCTCTAACTTTACTCGCTTGGTAGCCAGTAATATTTTTTAATCTTTCTCTGCTTTCCATCCACTTCTCATATTTTCACCACTTCCAGAAGGCGTCAGTACATCTCTGTTATTTTTAGTCGCGGTATCAAATTCCTTCGGTTTAATATTAATATGATTTTCAGGTATACAGAACATCAATACGACAATGTAGAGAATAAAGAAGAGGTACCAATGGCTGGAGTCATAACTGATTAATATTCAGCACAAAACACTATTTCAGTATTAACTCTCACCAAATGAATTGCCTTTTAATTCATTATCAATGCTGTTACAAATAAATACAACTTCAATCAAGATTTTTTTAAGGAAATCTTCCCACACAAATGTTTTGGTACTTGGTTATTACCATCTATTGATGGCGCTAGTGTTTAATATCATTCTATTTATTTGAATTTTGTAGGTATGATGGTTTACCTCCATTCTAAAACTTAAATCGATATCAATCTCAGCTCGATCAATGTCTGTTGAGCTTACTCGTACTATAAAGCTAGAGGAAACAGAGTTTTGCGGACATTAAAAAAAAGGTTAAATGATGTTTCAACACTAAAATATATTGATAGAACAAAGTTACATCTCCTAAAACATTTGTAATGTAGCATGAAGCTTAGTGTGACGTATCAATTGAATTCGTTTGTAACGAGAACTATACGTTTTAATTTTTTATCGTATAAGTTGGCGAGGGCACTGTCTTTCACTGTATGTATAATTATGTCTTCTTTATTCACAAACTTCTGAGTCTACAGTTTGAAAAGCGAATAATAAAAGTGCTTTATCTATAAAATTACATGAACACTAACTGTTATCTTAAATATAAAGTACGTGTCACGGTGTTTGGCCGCGATGGACTCCTAAACTACTAAACCGATTTTAATCAAATTTGGCACATCATGTGGAGTTTGATCCAACTTGAAAGATAGGATAGCTTACATCTCAATTTATAGTCGCAATATTATTTTATTGTAAAATATTTGTTTAATATCTTACAAAGGATTAGTTCCATAAGATTTTAACAGATGACGGTGTAAGGTAATTAGTTGACTAAATTGAGTATGTAAACTTTAGTCACAGTAACGCGTGGCCGAGTCTGCTAGTATGTATATACGTTTAGCCTTTTTTGTGTTACAAATCAAAAAATGCTTTGATAACTGACAACGTTTAAGGATAGAAGAACGGAATCTAATTTCGTTAAGGAAATATAACAATATAAATCTAAACGTGGATTCTATCAGTTAATTTATTGTGTATCATTGATTGTTAATTTATACAACTAAAGACGAATTTGACTAAACTTGTATAAGTGTTAATTCTGTGAATAAATCCTTCGACTGAATGTTGTGATGATGACGATGTTGACGTTATAATCCGGCAAAGTTAAGTGCACGTGAAACGTTTAGTGGCACTTTATAAACACAGTATTTTAATTTTAGTTGGCTAATGTGTTCATTCGCCATTCAGTCGACAAATATTTGAGGAGAGACACTTTGATCGTATTCGTACTTACTGTTATTGCTCTTTATTATAATGTTCTTGTACTATTTACTATAATTATTATAGTTCTTAATAAAATGTTTATTCATAAAATTGTTCTTTGTGTAATCTAAATGGTGTCTAACCTGAATTGTTTCAAATTCGAGTATGTATTTGGGTTGTCAGGATTCGATTATTATGGATTTTTTGCACACATAAAAAGCATTTATATTAGCACAAATACGCGATGTTACCGCCAGCTTAGAGTTGACCACTATTCTTCTCTAGAATCAAGAATAACAGGAATAAATAAACAAATGCTTACACACTCATACACAATACAAATAACACCCATAATCCGAGAAAAAAATTTACTTGTGATAAATGTCTGCCCTAGCCGAGAATCGAACCAGCCGTAGTATAGCTATTAGCTACTTACCAACTACGAAGCCGTCAAATGGTCTAAACGTGTAATACCTGATAAAGCGGTCATAGCCAGAGACCCTTGTTGATATTACGATCTCGACAACTCTGGGCGCTGTTGATACCTGGATGGGTGACCGCTAGTGGCAAAAACTTCTTAAGCGTTTCCGTGCTTCGCAGGGTATGTTAAGCCGTCTGTCCCGGTCGTTGTAGATAGCAGTAGTGAAGCTACGTCGGAAGCCTTCGGGCGGCATATAATCTTCTGAAACTTGAGTTGGCCAACTCTTCCACCAATCCACATTGGAGGATCGTCTTCGGGTATGCTCAAAAACGTTGAAAAGAATCTCTTGTCCTGTTGTGAATCATTAGTGGATTGGCACCATACATCCTGATACATATAATGTTAGAGAACCAGGAACAAAGGCTTATAAGGGCCCTGTGTCCTGGTGTCTTCTTTGAGGGAGATACAAGCAGGACTGAGGAAACAAAATACAAATTTACTTGCATTCAACCCATTAAGAACGTATTACAAGGCACGTCATCTCATCACTGCGAAGGCATAGAACATACACCACTACGCTATTCCAGTATTGATTGATGGAGTCACACACAAAGGTGTTATTCAGCGGGTATAATCCATTTGAATAAGTGTTCTTGACTCTGACTGTATAGTATAATATTATTATGTCTATAATACATAGACTTAATATGTATAATGCCCGTCGTTACTCTTAGCCATAAGCGTTCTGATGGCTTTTGGTGTTGCCACATGGCATTCTTATCGACGAAAACGTCTTTGTTTCTTAGATCGTAAGTGGATATAGTTCAAGTATTAAAAAACAAGGTTCGTGTAAAATTCCTTCGATCTTTTATCCTTCTTTATTTTCTTGGCAATGCATCGGTGATTACTTTGTGTTGCACCTACCATCAAGTGGCTCGTTTGTCCATTAGTCGGCTGCTCACAGAAAAAATATATGCACAGGTAATATTAATAAAACAGCTAAAACTTTACATTGTTTTTATTTTAATATATATGGAATAATAAATTAACCCCCCTATGTATATACCGTCCTATCACCAAACACGTTGGCTGCCTGCGCACTATCTCTGTCTCGTTCTAGCTAGGCTATTTGTATAACTGTCTCTTTCCAATAGTGTTGCCATGTAGTTGAACACGGAAGCAATATTTAGATTACGTGATTTTATTTTAAGATAGTACATAGACTCGTTATATAAAGTTAATTACAGTTATTAAAGACAGAAGTGTAATATAATTACAAAGTAGTCATTCAAACTACACGACAACGCCAGTTACGTATTTATAAAATCCTGTTTAGGTAGACAAAGATTTGAAATATTAAATTATTGAAACCTAAGTCAAATAATTATGAATTTGAATAAATATCAACACCAACGTGTAATTCTACAAATAAAATTTCAAAAATCATTGTCTTTGTGGTCTTAATGGCCTGAATGGTAGAAAATGTGAATTATTTAATTAATGCAATTTTAATAATCAATTATGCTTTTATGCTTTTACGTTACGTTCCCAAGTTCCTATTTTTAATTTTAATTTTCATACCATTATGAACAGACTAAATGTTACGGCGAATTCTGTTGCTACAGACATCGGTAAGGCAATCTCACTATCCAAATAGTAACAGAGCGCATTACATAACCATATCAAGTAAATTAATTTTATATTTGTACATCAATTTATTATATGATGGACGTAGTGAATTTAAATAAACAATATTTGCGCTACTCCTACCATAGCCCAGCTATGTCGAGCAAGAGACTATCAAACGTTGAGCATTTTTTACCAGCACACGTCATTATTATAACATTCCACCAAGATTTTACGGATTTATTACCATAGCTATAACCGCTGGCATCTAAGCGAAAAGAATATAAATCAAGCATTTTCCCGCGCGGTTTTCGAACGAACGACAATGCCGCCATCTTGTAAAAAAAACGCGGAATTACAACCTACATGTAACATGGCAACATTGAACAATTTGTACCTAAATTACCTTAGAGCCTTTTATGTATATTTTGTTTTTTTTTTCAGTTTCGTTAAATGTCTAAAATGGCGCTCATAAACAATTTCGTTTGTTCGGACACCGGCCCACAGCACACTCGCAATGTCTACGCCCTACACCGAAAATAATAATTAAAACATAATGTCGCATCAAATGTATTTGGATTTAACTTTGGGTAACTAAATTCTATATACACAATAATATAAAGTCCCGCACAAACTTTTTATGACCATTTCAGACGACAATTAAATACAAAAAGCATAGTCAAACGCAACTTTACAAGCTCGCTAAAACAAATTGAAATACCGAAGATTTTTGTTCAAACTGTACATATAATATACTTACAAGCGAAAAACAAATTGCTACTCATATACCGTTTTCCGTTCAAGAATCGAGCCACAAACTCACTAAAATTAACTTAAAATTATTTAAAACACTGGAAGAAAACGAAGTCGATTTTTGACGTCAGGCATAATTTATTGTGATCAATGTTCATTTCCCGTTTGTTCGTTATTATCTGGACTTCAAATTCAAATTAGAGTAGTATTCTATAGAATAGTCTGTATAACAATTATTTTCAATTTTAGACTTACTCTGTGACGCGGTACTGCTACATAAAAAACTTGACGTTAAAAATCGATAACGAATGAACAATTTCGGTGACATATCCGAATACGTGACAGCGTAAGCATCATGCATTAGACTTATTATTATGAAAATGCTAACAAATAACACTTCGTATAAACTTAGGCAATACCTACTTAACAAGTACAACTTATACCAAATATTGTGTGGGTATTAAAGGCATTCTCATATAGTTGTTAACATTGTGAATCTGTCTAAAATAATGTAAAATATCATTATTGATACATTCGAACATTTAACATGCAATTCAGTAAACAAATATTGCTTATCGTTTTTAATGTCTTTAGATTGTCTTATCACAATGGTTGGTTTTTTTTTAATAAAGTTACGTCATTTTTTTTCTTGTTTTATAAAATGCTGCTTAGAATATTTCGCTTCGTGAAAACAGTACAATTCATTTCACATTTTTATAAGCGACAATTTGCACTGAGCTTTTATAACGCAAACGTATTTCCACGTGTTTTGACAATTAACAAGCTTTTACAGCTCTAAAACATTATTTGTACTATCCGTCAAAATGGTAATCATTTAATATCATGGCGTGATTACAATTATGTATATTACGAATCGTTTAATATTTTATTTATTAAGTGGAATTCAGCCGTGTCTAGATCCGAGGAAGACTAACGTCAATTTTAATTGTTGAAAGCTTACTTATTTACGTCCTAACGGCCATACCTACCGAGGTTTCGTGAACAGAGGATGTGGAGAATATTTTAAAACAACTCTTTTCATCACCCGTTAAAGGTTCCTGATGAAACATTACATCATTTGTAGATACCTAAACATATTCTCTACGAACCTGATGTTTGTATGTTCTGTTCAAACCAACCTCAACAATCTATCACTCCATCCTGGAAGTAAAACTAGTATTATTTAATAGGAAAAATTAATCGAATTAGGTAAACAAATAAATTACCTTATAGGTTATTCTAGGGAAGCGTCGTAAGGTGGAATATATTATTATATTAAAAATATATATAACAAGAAATAAGTGTACAGTGAGAATCGAAAATACTTTTAAAAAACGTTCCTTCCAACTATATCCACCTTTTTTTACTATACTACTTAAATGTTGGCATTATATTTAAGATGTAGCTTAAAATACATAAATTATGTTCAATATTAAGCATGGTATGGAATTAAACTGTTGCGATTTATGTTTCATTAATGACTTCAAGTTACAAACTGTAATGAGAAGCGTCGAGCTGCTTAAAGAAAAATCTGTTTTGGATTTGAGCGTCAAAATTATCTGACATGCACAAATTTATGCTAATCATTTCGCAAATGCATTGCATAGGCTAACTACTATGTTTATGCATTTAGTGGGCTATTATATAGCATTGTGTACCCACTATATTATTTTCTAACCACCACTTTAGTTCCGTAACGATCATTTTGATTTGTGATAATCGGCAGTGAGGTAGCGGCTAATTTAAATATCTACGTCGACTTTTATTTATCGCCATCGATTTTGTGTCATATTGTTTTTTTTTATTTAATATTGTTTCTCCTGACCATTATTTAGTCCTGTCTGCTTTTCTTACAGTTTTGTTATTTCTTATAAAATTCCAAATTTTCTAATGGCTTAAAAACAATAACATTGTACCTAGAATATTTTTTTAACTAATAAGTAGAACTTTACAATCAAATGTCTAAATTTCTCGGTTCAATTACTTCATCTAAAATTTTATTTAAAAAATCAAGTGGACATTTTATTTACTCGTAATTTCTCAATACATTTCACTAAATCAAATATCAGCTTAATTTAAATTTTGAGCTTTCACACCTAATTTAATTGTTTTGAAAATAACGAAAACGGATGAATTTTGCGATAAAATTCATTAAAGTTAATTTTTTTTCTCGCAGTCATCAACTAGCATTATTCAAATAATAATTCACTGTCAACAAACGTATTCCAACTAGATACACAGAAAATAACACGTCTACCTTACAAAATATTGCCATTTCAAAAAACAATAACGTATGAAAAATCTAACTTATTATTTTGGAGCATAAAAATCTTACTATACCACACAGTTCAATTTTATGCCTATTGCGCTTAAAATATAACCCTAAACACACAATCACATATTACAAAATTTTTTTTTTAATATCAAATAATACAATAGGTATAAAGGAAGATCAAATTTCATTCATACAGCCTTATAAATAAAACTACCAAATAGTATAAAATATCTACCAAATACTTGTTTAGAATTTTTGCATAGTAGTATATTGTGCAAATAAAAAAAAATGGAAGTCTAGTTATGGAACACATAATTTCTTTGTATCTAGTTGAAGCACCTACAAATTTTAAGACGTATTTAATTAAATAGACGTATTATAACCAGATGTTGTATTGTATTAGCATTAAAAACTATTTTATATTAAATTATCCTATACTTTAACAGATTTCTTTGAACTTAACACAATTAATTAATTTATCAGTATTTCAACATTTATTAAATTATTGAGCTGTTATGTTGTTACGAAAATAAAAAAAAATATTATTTTTTTGTTAAATTCAACGCTAAGCGATTTAAATAAACCATGCGGCACAACTTATCAATTAAATTCCATCTGAAATGTAAAAATTGTGTGTAATAACAATTTAAAATGGGACACACGATCTATTGTTCGACGTATGTTAATAAAGAAATTGTAAAAGTTCAATAATATTTTAACGCAGTTCCATTTTTACAAATGTAATCATAATATTTATTATCAAACCCATACTTTAACCCAAAACTTAAACCTTTGAAACCTTCATCGCATGGAATTTCGAAAAGCAATCAACCCTAGCCCATTGGAAGCTTAAAGAGGAAAATTTACCTAAAAATATTTAATTTTCCTTTAACCTCTATTGGTGTTAAGACGCCATCTTGTTAGCGTGAACGAAATGTCAATAAATTAACGATAATTTTGTCGCAAGCTTTTAATTAATTACCAAGTTTCTAATGCGATATTACTTGATCCTGTGATAGCGTAAAGGACATTATTTAAACCGTCGATTTTTAAAAGCACGTCAACAAGATCAAGTAAAATAACTGCTGTTATCGAACAAATTAAAAACTTCATTACATAACCTTGGCTTAAGTTTTGTAACATCTTAATAAATATCATTCAGTTCTACCGTCAAAAGTCAAGAGTTTTCCGACTACCCACCCTCATCTGGAGTTATCGCTTTAGAAACCCGATTATTATCTATACGGGCTGTAATGTGTTATTATCATTTGTTGCGTTCAAACGAAGCCGAAGATCAGGCGATAGCAAGCAAACGCGCGGCTCGCGTTAAAAAGTCCAAGATTCGATGCCACAAGTTTCTCAATGAATTGGAGCGGTTGAACAAAAATCTCCAAAGAAAGACCACAGCCGCCACTTGAGTGATGATGTGCACTATGTATAACCTGTAAACGAACATAAAGACATAATTAATTTCAATAACAATTTATTCAAAGTATATCTCTTCAGCGGTGCCATTAAACATTTTAACTCGCGTATATACCTCGATAACAAGAAACAAATGATGTTACAACTATGCCTTCGATAATTAACTTAGTAATCCCAAATGATTATTGATAATCTCTTAACAACGACATTTCAAATCAATATCCATCCCTCTTTTACACTATTCATATCAAAGTATCACCGATATGTTACCGGCTAAGAAGGAAAGTATCCACTCTCCACCGGAATACGATTAGTGGTTTGGACTAGACTCATTCTAGTCTGATATCCTGAACTACCGGCATGTGATTGGGATCAATACTCTAGGCGACCCCAATTCAGATCTTCATCCGTTTAATTCACACTAGCCTCACATTACTTTAAAGCCATTCTAATCTGCTGTTTTATTATCTTCCAAGTTACTCTCACTAACTTCAAAATATTCTAATCCCAATACGTTTACACTACTTCGACCACGATAGAAATTTCTGCTGTCTACACTGATATTATAAAGAGGAAAACTTTGTTTGTTTGGCTGTAATGAATAGGCTCAAAAACTACTGGACCGATTTTAAACGTTCTTTCGCCATTCGAAAGCTACATTTTCTACGAGAAACTATATTTTATTTTGGAAAAAATAAGGTTTCGTAAGATATTTGATTTTTTCGGACACAATATGTTAAAAATCATAATTTCAACAAAACAACGTTTGCTGGCTCACCTAGTTTTGTGTAAAAGAGAATTCATCATCACTCACCTACGCAGCAATTTTCTAGAACCGGGCAGCGTGTTAGGACTTTCCTTGAAGAGGAACCTCCGAATGCCCAGTACGTAGGACTCAATATACGCGTCCCAGTCGATGTTGGTCACGTCAAAGTCGAACGTGTTACGGTCCTCCGGCGAGAGGAAAGTACACAACGCCTTTACGTTGTCGTCTGCGAAGGCCCATTGGCGGGTCGTGAAATATTCTAGACAAGCTGAAGCTTTTTCTAGCTTGTTCTGGACTCTTACCATCCTGTAATTTTAGATCATTACCATTAGATACAGTTTAAGAATAAAAACTATAATTGTAGAACCTTAGGAATATGTTACGATTAAAGGATTATAGATTCTATGATGTAGGTGATGACAAATAGAAACTAAAAGAAAGATAAATGGGCTAACTTTTATGATTTTTAAATAATTTTCCATCTTTCGTGTATTTAATTTTCGAATGAAAGTGTATAGTCTAAATATACAATTATCTAGAAGAGTAGAAAAAAGTGCCTAAAATGTAATTGATTTCATCAAAATGATAAAAATTACGTTTGAAGGAATCTATGCGTTTGCTATTTGTAACAGCCTTAATCTTATCTTATACTAATATATAAAGCTAAAGAGTTTGTTTGTTTGATTGTTTGAACGGGCTAATCTCAGGAACTACTGGACCGAT
>DWJN01007369.1:0-10031 GCA_018248895.1 Carystus phorcus
TACGCAAGTTCCCAGACGAAATACGACGAACCATTTAGCGGCTGAGTTATAAGATACAACAATAACGCAAGCTTCACGGAAGAACAATAATGATGGAAATATAATCGTTACGCAAGGCGCAACTAACAAGACCAGTTTCTATCGCCTCTTACAAATCCTGGGTTGTATTATAACATATACATATAATACGGACACAAAACACTTACATTCTTCTTCCTTCTTATTTTTATTGATGGATATATCGGTGAGGTTATTAGTGTTACTAAAAAAAATTACCATTACTAAAAAATATAAATGTGTACTGGCACGCATATTAAAAGTTAAACTTCAACAGAAAAGTAGAAAAACGTATAATAATGGAGAAAAAAAAATTGTCCTTGAAGTTTTAATATTTAATATATCTTCTACATAGATAGGTATACATATACATAGGTAGAAGATATATTCAATATTTCGTTATTTATACTATTCATCAAGTTGCCAATCTACTCCTACTAACACCATGTAATAAGTTTACTGCCGGATTACTCAAAAGCATCTCCGGAAACGCGTTAACAGATGGCCACGTAATACCTCTTTATTATCTGACAGGCCATTAAGATGTTTGAGGTCACTTAAGGAAGACCTCGCTCAACATTTTATTGGAAGCTCTCGGTCTGATCTTTAATGAAAACGGACAGACAGGTGCTTCGATTCTTTCGAGCCATTTTACGTCACGTTTACAACGTGATGTGATTATTATAATCGTGTGGTCGTTCTGACGATCTCCCAATTATTGTCCAATAATATCGATCCGTAAGTTCCAGAAGTTGCCTATTTCATGCAATACTTTAATGAACGATGTTATTTTATTGAAGTGTTATTTCATTTCAAATTTCATCTTTAACGTGACGTTAGTGGCAAATTAATGGTTACGCTTTAAATATTAATCCAGGTCAATGTGGTTAAGGTTATTTATTAAGATTATGAATGCTATGATATTTTTTACTATGTACATAAATTAAGAAAGGATTGGTTTGAAAACAAGGAACAATTTGGGAAAAAAATATGTAGGTCTGGTTTTTCTTGTCAGCAATTGGTACACCTATGGGAACGGTTGCGTATACACACCATACATATAGGTAGCAATTTCGGTTGCCATGTAGTTATATTACCGGAATATCATGTATTTTAAAGTAATTTATAAAACCCATACGGAATGTCTGTTAACATGACATGACCGTGCAATAGCAAGCTCAGGCCAAATTTGTAGCGATAGGGCTAAATATGTAGTTTATAGCAGTATGAACACTTTGTAGATTATCCTTTCAGCTAAATCCGCAGCGCGATCGTACAAGGAGGAAGTTGGCGAGAGCGGCGAACTTTGTCTCGGCAGGTCCGTGAACTTACTCCGCAGCGCCCCCTGTTGGCGGGACTCTGACTACAGCTCCAAATTACTTGTACAGATGCCGCGGCGGTTTAATAACAGATCTCGGAGCTCAGGTCGCAACCTCTCACTAACAAAGTGTTATTTCTTACATACAAAAGTTTCGTCTTCGCACATTTTGGCTTATACGTATTATTTTGGTTATTGAGTTTGATACTGCGTGAATCATTCGACTTAGAAGTAAAAAATTACGTACAGGCGCTCTTCTATATATAAATCTATACTAATATATAAAGCTGAAGAGTTTGTTTGTTCGATTGATTGTTTGAACGGGCTAATCTCAGAAACTACTGGACCGATTTGAAAAATTTTTTTAGTGTAAGATAGTTAATTTATGGAGGAAGGCTATAAACTATATAAAATCACGCTAAGAGGAAAAGGACAGGAGTAACAATAAAGAATATTGCGAAACCGGCAAGATTTTGAGCTTTTGTTGCGTGCGCTGAGTAAACGATGAAAGTTACTCAAAAATCATATATTACAACATTGTTCCCCTCTAAAAGTTCCAAATAAAAATCCGCGTCAGCATATGTCTAGCTTTTAAGGTTAATCCACTATAACCATTTTATGGTTATCATAAAATTGTTTTAAAATAATAACTTATATGGCAAAACAACGTTGCTGGGATCAACTAGTAGTTAGTATATACACATTAATTTGGGTTCTATCCGTGTTCCTCCTTTATTAATGTTCCAACCGGTAAAAAATCTGTATGACACTACAAAATATTCTTTTAATTTCTAAAGTTCAACAAGTTATTCGAGGCGCCGTACTAACATATCGATTTAAATGTAAACCCACATTTATTCGCCGACAATTTCACGTATTCCTTTGCCGCTGTCGGAGTACCGCTATTCAGTCAATTCGTGTAATATTATTACTACAGCGTCTGGCCCCAATATTGGAAAATTCACGGGAGGGTTTAGTAATAACCGGTGGCTCACACGCTCCGGGAATGCTATCAGTAACGTCTCGGTTACCCGGCGACGGCTATTCTTGGTCGTGGTTATTGCACATACGTACAATTTACTGCATATTATGTTTAAACTCCAAAACCTACGTAATACCTTCTAGTTGGAAAGTGGCGCTTGAGAACTGCAATTCTTCGCATATGACACTAACGACCGGTTTCTGAAAGGCTGATCAACGAAAAAATTAAGAAATTCAATGTCAAATCTATTGTCAAACGTCAATTGGGTTGCAGAAAGCATGATTATTCAGAAATTATTGGCTAATCAATGTTTCAGAAACTCGAATTGACTTCATATACTTCACATAACTTTCACGTTAATATGTGTGTTATATGAACGAAATTTTGACAAGCCTTTCAGAAACTGGCGGTAACTCCTCGATCAATATATACATATGTATATATGTATAATAATATATATATTTTTATCACTAAAGTGTCACCGGCCTCCAAAATAAAAAATACCTTAAGAACTACAATGAAGTGTTAATGGTGCTTAGCTGGGTTTATTTTACTACTTTCAAATTGTAATTAATAAATACATGGTGAATGAAGAGAAGTCTTAGTGAATACAGTATTTTTTGAGGAAATCCGATTCCCTAAATTTTGGAAACAATGGGTCGTTTTTATGCGTCCCCTAGAACAGGCTTACAATACTGCATCAGATTCGCGGAGAAATAAAAAGATAACCCACATTTATGTAACATTTTGTAACATTCTGATTTTGTACGACGAAAAATCTTTATGTCTGCATCTTGGCAAAAACAACCGCCATTATGATGCTAGTTAAAATAATTTATTTTGTATTATTAACTTGTTGTGTACAGAACAACTGTTGCTTGAAACTTTAAAATACAAATAAAAAAAATAGTGTGTTATCAAAAAGTGAAGGAAAAGTGAAAGTGACGGAGCAAGATGCGTGATGCAAGATCCGAAATTAAATAACGTTACTAGTAGATCTCATAACAGTGTTTGTGCTTCATGGAGTATATTTACATGGAGACAAAGTGGTCTCGGTTATTTTTTAAACGAAGTAGCAGAACTTGAATTGTATATGGAGTCCCATAAGTCATCAGTGGTCTGCAAAAATAGTAGGTAATTAAAAAAAAATGTAGCTGTTAATCCTTCATCTCCAAAAATCTTAATAACAAATGAGAAATGGAATAACAAAGATTCACTGCGTCAACATTTACTCTGTCTGTCTGGTGGACCGCGGGCAATTACCATCTTTTGAGGTTCATTTAAATATCCATGGCTGCGACGCGGCGACACCGCCCTCCTGCCTGGGGGTCCTCAACCCTTGCGACTCACTTAATTATAAAGATGGCATAATTTGACAGAAACAACGCAGCGAAACTTTATTCATAATTCACCTTATTTCAATTACGATCGACCTCCGAAAGAATTAGGCATTAAAAATAGGAAATGAGTTAAAAATTGTGAGAGGAAACGCAAATTCAGCGACCACTTATGGTTGTTAAAAACGTCAGTTATATGCGGATCATTAATAAAAATGTAGTTAATATCAAAACACACTGAAGCGTGAAGCGCTAATTTGAGAGATGTTTAAAACCCCGCACTTGTAACATCAACCGAATTTAAATATCTGCTGGAGCGCTGGTCGGCTGCCAGTTCTTAGTGTTATTGGATTCTTTATTGTGGATATGCTTAGCCGGAATATTTTTACGCTTAACTGCCTTGCCAAGTTGGAATTATAATATCCTGTGTTGGATGCCGACACGGACAGACAACGGCATTATATTTTATTAGAAGCGACATTAACACACGAACTGTGACGAAGTTCAGCATAATAATATATATTAAGTTAAGTATAATTATAATACCATTCGTGGCCACATCAGAGGGATGTGATATGACAGAGTCTTTAACCTATTGGTAACAACATAGTCTGTGTATACTCATATCTCCACAAGCTGCATGCACTTCTTGCACTGAACCAAATGGTTTAAAAAAAATCATAAATATTTTTAAGTACTAATACTTTTCTATGTTTTTGTATACCTCTGGATCTTTTTTACTGTTACTGCTGTTGTCGAAGAGTTGAGAGAGAGAGTTTCTTTTTTACTGTTACTGCTGTTGTCGAAGAGCTGTTGTTGAAGAGAATGGAGCTTTTAGCGATGATGATGTTGAAACCACTTTTTGTATACCTTCTCGACAAGTGTGTCACTTTTTTGTTATCTTTTGACTTTTGATAGACAATAAACAATTCTTGAATTTGTGGACTAAACTTAATTGTAACTATCTGTACTCGTATTTAACCAACTTAGCATTTCCGTGACAAATGATCTGGTAAACTTATATACCGTACTGTATGCAATGACGTGTGGTCGAAATTCTTCCCTGGATCTTACTAGACACCCAGGTGTTCATATTCATTCAATAATCTAAGATCTGATAAATTATAACTACGTTACTCAATACTTTAACGCAGTGTTCTCCCCCTTACTTGCTCCCTGAACTGATTTAACTTTAGAATCTCCGGAAATTGTTACTTTCCCAGTAACTCTGGTTCTTCATAATATAGAACGGCGAAGTAGATTAAATTCCGCACATAAAAGAGACTTGCGCAATTGAACAGCCGCCAAGCTGCTAGTCACTGCGGTAGAACTCCAATTCGCGGTGTCCTCTAATTCTTCCTTATTTATAGGGACGATATCAAGCCTTTAACTTCTGATATCGCTAGCTATTTAAAAGAATTACAGTTATATAGCTTACTGAAGTTTTTGGAAGTAAAACGAAACGAAATTTATTTATTCAAAGGTGGTTTTTACAAATACTTTTCGAAATTCAAACTACGCCTTCGTATAAACAAAGCCCTACGGTGAATGGTGTTGGAAGAAGCGACATGAACTCACAAGGAATTTCTTGTTAACTATAATTAGAAACATCACATTAGTTTCGTATAGATTAATGCTATCTTATATAAAGGGAAAAAAAATGTTTTTACCAAATCGTATCTTATCTCCGTGTTCCATTCAAAGAAAACTACACCAGGCCCAACACTTGAGGAAGTATCATATTATAATCGGTTCAAAAATAACAGTAACAAATGATGAGTAAAAAGTTTTTTCAATTGCGCCGCCCCTTTGGCCGCGCTCGCTAAAGGCGACGAGAACAATTGGAATTGTCTTCGGCGTCGCTTCACGTCTCTGACACGGGCCGACAGCGCCGCAATTACCGGCTGCGGGGCAAGAGATAAAGCGCACTTTAATGTCTCAAAGGCTGCCTCCAGACGACAATCTATCACGACATTAAGGTCACGTCACCGGCCGCCCGCCGCCCGCCGCGCGCCGGCACGGGACGCGCACTCCTTCAATCTGAATAGCAAATTAATGTCTTAGTCCACAACACGTAGGCGTATTCAAATGGGTCAGTATATGCTCGTTTTTTTCCATGCTCGAAAGTCCATCACAAATCTAAAGGATATACTCCGAAGTCATGTGTTTCGCCTCATGAAGAAAATATTTCTCGAAATTGAATATTTTCTCAAGATCCCTTCAGAGAATATAACCCTTTCATACTTTGAATACGCTCGCGAGGTCACTGGATAGATCGATCAGTACGGTGGTCGCTGTAATTAACCGGATAATAGCAGTAAACATTTGACTTTCAAGTTTCGTAATCGTGCCTTTAGCAAACAGTTCATTATCTCCAGTAAATCCTGATAAAAGCAGCGTTCATTGCTTAATGAAGGGTGTTTTATTTATGGGCCTTTGTGAGGCCTCTTTAAAATTCAATCGTGGAGTTTGGTAAAGGGTTCAGCTTGCCAATATCAGTGTTTGCCCGGATACGATACGCGCTTGATTAAGTGTTATCTCTGACGGTGTACAACATTATATTGGCTTAACGTATACTCACAGTAAAACGACGTAAGTGTACCACGTGTGTGTATAATATTAAAAGGGTTGTAGTAGGAAATGAATTGTGCTTGTGTGTGAAGTGCTTCTCATCATAATAATGATGAGAGTAAAATACATATACTTGGCAGAACTTGTTCATCTGAAGTAGTTATCCCGTGTTAAGTGTTCATGTTTTAGCTAGCTTGACGAAATATATAAAAACAATTTAATAGGTTTGATTAAAGCACCCAGCAACCAAACGATAATAGGATACGATCGGCAAATAAGGAAAAAATTCGATGTCTTCATTCCAGACTGTTCCAAGGAACAACATTCCTCAAATATCGCGGCCGTTTCCGATCTATCTAATATGCTTTTTTCGTGGTACCATGAACCAGAGAATTAGGTACAGGTTTGACAGTATATCAGTTTACAATTATGGAAATATTTTATGAGCGCTGAGAGTTCTCTGAGTTTGAAAGAAGCAACTATTGGAGTGACTACTATGGTATGATGTATATGTGATTTAGGAAGTTGCCGTTTTGGTCGGTGACAGTTTCAGACGTCCGGTGAGAGCAACGTACCCTGGTGGAGGACGATCGAGAATATCGCGTCAAGTCTCTCCTGTTGAAGATCGCTGGGTTCTTTACTACCCAACTAAACCCGACGGTGCTCTTGTATGACATGTATGTTTATTTGATCTTTGATAACTATCGCTCATCATGTAAAATCACCATTGAAATTTTAATTTTAGTTTTATTTATTTATCTCTTAACAAATGTTGCACACGTGTTATTTATAACATCAGAAAAACCACTGAGGTTTGTAGTATGATGCCAGTATTGCGTTTACGTCTAAGACATAAATATTGGGCGTAATAGACAATAACGTAATCTATCTATAATATTATCTTAGTTTATAATCAAAAGTGTAAGTAATTAGAAAATACAATTTTAATTTGTACCTCATATTGGTTGGATTGATTTCATTTCGTAACTGAGTAGGTAATGTGTTTATAAGCCGAGAAACCAGATAGCTTGTCGTTCGATTGCCGTATCTATTGTCATGATGGTGATCAATGATTTGACATGTTTCGTCGCAATCCCGAAAGATTTCGTATTTTCTGCCAAAAATGAATCGATGATCGGCTGTGACCATTTATCATCAAATTGCTTGTCTGCTCTTTTATATAACAAATTCCATGGTTTTATTTTTAACAAGTACATTCTGAATTTAAAAAATAATAGCTAACTTTAGCAATTGTCTTCGCAGTAGAACAAAGTCAGCGGAGCGCGGCCCCCAGGCCCGAATTAAGCGGGGGAAAGCTTTTATCCCTCATTTATCATTCAGTCTCCGGCGGAACAATCCGCGCGCCGATACTCTTGTCGCGTCATGCTTCAGTGTGTCCGCCGACGTGTCCTCTCAGTACCTTCATCTACAAAAATACAACAGAAAATTTGATGATATACCAATATGTAGTAAAAATACCTTTAACGCACCAATCGGTTAATTTTTAGATAAGGTCTTCGCCAATAATCTTTTTTTTATGACAAGAGCCAACAAACAATGAGACGAGCCACTCATCATCATCTTCCGGTGCATATCCCATATTTGGGGTCGGCGCAGTTTGTTTTTTCTCCCATTCATCTCTGTCCTTCGTCGACTCCGCACTCACTCCTTTCATAGACATGTCATTCCTCACACAATCCATCCACTTTTCTTCGGCATTCCTTCCCTTATATCCTTCCCACCACGGATATAAATCCGTCCACTTTCAAATCTAGTACTCTCTTCGTAATATGTACTCTCATCCCTCCGCATTACTTGCCCGTACCACGCCAATCGGCTTCCCCTCATCTTTTCGACCACTAGTGCAACTTTCAGA
This sequence comes from Carystus phorcus, assembly GCA_018248895.1. Lineage (NCBI taxonomy): Eukaryota > Metazoa > Arthropoda > Insecta > Lepidoptera > Hesperiidae > Carystus > Carystus phorcus. Next base: position 8,142 of record DWJN01007369.1, read on the forward strand.
CTTCCTCTGATATACTCATTTCATATCTTGTCCATTTTTGTAACTCCGTACATTCATCGCAATGAATGAATGAGACGAGCCCCTGATGGTAATAAATGGTGACCGTCGCTGGTGGACATCAGTAACACCAAAGGCGCCATCGTTGCCTTCCAAATTTCCAAAAAAAAAAAAGTTCTGTTCTGTGTACTAAAGGACCAGACTAAATTATATCCAACTATAACTCTTATAATTTTGCCATGACCATTTAATTTTGTCCGCCTTCTGCGACGTAAGTCAAAATATCTTAATAATGAGAGGGAAAGCTGTAATTTGGCATGTGAATAAAGTCTAATTGTTCTACCCATCCATTACAGAGTGAAAATGATTACAACTTCGAGTAACATTAACACATTAACTAAAAATAGTCGCCAACCTTATAATGGAAGAGAAGTTATAAAAAAAACCATAAAAATAAACATTTTTAAAACCAAGCTTTTATTTACATGCCTTAAAAAGAATAAAATAATTTCTATAAAACTTTTACTAACAATTTATACGTTAAGTTACGTTTATACTCGAACGTCATTGCATAATTTATATCAGATGAAGTTGTTGAATTTACCAGTTTATTAGGTTGTATTATGGTTCCCCGGTAAAGTAAAAGACCAAACCCAATCTATCGACCATTATCGCCGCCGTTGAACTCCTTAATGCGTTTTTATCTCGCCCAAGTTCTAATTCGAGCTCAAAACAATCAAACGTTTTGGGCAAGTAAATGTACCTCTACTGGTTCGGATTAGGTGAGGATCTAATAAATATTATTTTATGAACTTTATTGAGTGCAATAAAATAAATGTTACAATATAAACGGCGAGCTCAGGGCTTAGTCAACTGCTCGCTGTCTGTACATGGCAAATATACCTACATGTTTAAAAATGTATAATGTGGAGATTTTTACATAAACAAGCTAACCCAATATTTTTAAATTTATATCTGTATGCTAATCTCAGAAACGGCTTATCCAATTTGAATGCAGTTTCCAGGATTATACTGTGATGGGTTTTGCTTAACATTTAGTGTTTTCTTCATTTCAATCGCTTAAGAACTTATCAATTTATGTCAATCATTCATTGACGAAACGAAGGCGAAACGAAGTTAACCAGGTCACCTAGTTTTAAATAAATCGGAAAAGAACTAGTTAAATTATCGTTTCAGATATTTCTTTAGTCTAGACGACAAGATCAACTTTATAGGTACATACGAGTACCTATACCTATTATTTTATTGTATTTGAGTTTACAAAATATTCGTTGTTATTAAAATGAATTTATTTTGCTTCTTTATAACGAGAAAAAATACGTTATCTACTTAAATATAGGTCAAAATCGAGGAAATCGTGAAGCAGTGTAGATTTGAAAAGCGATATAAATAACCGGGGGTTGCGGAGCAGGTCGGTTATTCGATAATTAAACTGTCGCCGGGGAGGCCGACGGAGATTGCAATCGACAAGAGAAGTCCGAAGCGGCTCCGAAGAATTCTTAATTACGGGTCTTACGATGTGACACCGCCCACGGCGAGCACGACGCTACTACGGTATTTGTCCCAATTCCAGTAATTCCCGGAATTTAACGCACATGCGGTCCGGTCGCGGGCGCGCCGCGTCATTCTGACGACGTCACCGTCGTCACGAGGTAATCGAACCTACTCGTACTTGTCACGATCGTGACTGACGTTTTGTTAGGTCCCTTGAGTAATGTACATGACTGGATCATTTAACATTCCTTACACTTTTCTGTATAAACTAGCAGAAACCTAGCATTTTATAATAAACATTTCAAACTCAAATCATTTATTTCACGTAGGTATTTATAAATACACTTATGAAACGTCAAATATTTTGCATCTACCACC
>DWJN01007370.1:0-10031 GCA_018248895.1 Carystus phorcus
ATCTCCTTCAGGGCATCACTTGATAACTTCTCTAGTGTTCCTCATGTGCACGCAATGGTTACCACTTACAATCAAATGCTCCAACTTCTTTATAGTCATGTTCCGACTATAAAATAACTTCATATTACATATGGTTTGATTATGAGTGTCTATGAGTCTTTATAACGTTTTAGATAAAATAAATATCGCTCACCTTTCGAATGGCGGTGTGATGGTTATTATAATTTCTATAGTGTCAAACTTTGATTCAGTAAAGGAAGACGCAGAAAAATACCCATGACATTGCCTTACAAAGTACACAAGTCAGTTTTATACAATAGTCAAGCAACAATGATATCTAGATGCTACGTAATAACAGTCAAATTGCCGTATACTTCAACCAACCCTTCTCACAGCTGGTCGGTTTCTCAGCTTTTTACGGATCTAATACGTAATATCATTATGACGGCATATCGTAATGAGCGAACATCCTGTCGAAAGTAAAACCAACGTTAACTGTATTTTTAAATCCATTGCGGCTTTTTCAAACTTGATCATTCTCGTTTAACAAATGCAATTCGTAATGTATAACAAACAAAACGAAGGCATTGTAGAACGGAAGCTTTATTCTTACTGTTAAATCATGTAACGATTAACAATTTAGTGCGGTATACATTGCTGGTATGTGTTGCAGTTTAAAAAGTCGCCGGTTTGAAGAGCCGTATTGTATAGCGAACATATGAAGTTCACGCAGGATGCAATGTAAAACATAAATATATTTCCCTTATCCTCGCAAGGACATTCACCCTGATCTTTTTTCTTCGAAACTGATAGCTTCCTTTTTTATCCCGGGAGTTTTTATTCGATTTTAATTGTGTAGGGATAACTTTTTACCTCCGTTTTACGTATATTGTTGACAAGTCATTTTGATTAATTATAGAGACTGCGGGCCGTATCATTCTTTATGGAGCGTATAGCGAAATATACCTTTTTCATTTTGCTTATCGCATTGATTTTAGTTATTGATAATGGCGTAAAATATTTTACCGAGATTAATACTAAAAGGTTCTCATCATTTTCGACTTAAAAAACTTTTGTTTAATATTTATTATACCTGTTGATAGTTCTAACGTACACTTTTTTTGAGTGTGCCCACGAGTGGGCTTGACTTTAATTAGGAATTAATGGAAAACGTTGGGGGAGGCCTTTGCTGATTGGCAAATAGATCTGCAAATAAGTAGCATATAATATAATACAATATAATTAGTTTATATTTAACTTTGTTATATTAAGTTTTTACTTTCAGTTCATCTGAATAAAAGGGCATTATTATTTTTAAAGGCTGACTAACCAACTTTGTTCACATTTAACAAATTTTGAGGAAGTCTTTATGTTAACATAATAATTAAACTCCAATATGCTCATAACTAAGAAGCCAACAGAATTCGAACCTGGGAATCTCCACTAATCTATGCCCACTATATATAGATAGGTTATTATTTTTATTATACACGTTACAAATCCTACATCGCAATGTGCAAATATTGTGCAATAAATTCTTGCTTTAACCGGGAATCGTATCCGGTACCTTCAGGGCAAATTACCGATCGAGTGTTTGATAAACTTAACTTGATAATAATTACGTGTTTGCTCACAACTATAAATTATGGAAATATTAGTATCATAGACTCATGTTTATTAATGTAATTTCTTGTTTCTTTATTTACTCGAATGATGTTAAAAAATATTTGTCTATATATATAAATCAATGTTTGTTTGTTATTTATGGACTTTAAAATGGTAGGAGATAGAGTACCGATAAGAAGGAATATAAAAACCAGTGAAATACTATTTTAATAAAAGAAAAATCCACCGCAATTTCCTTATTTTGCAGTCAGATACGTACTAACTACAATAATACACACACAAATATCCATGTAAGTATTTTACAGCACACACAACTATCTGACGGATGAGCAACAACTAAATTCAATAGAAAGACGTAAAAAGCACCGAATCATCGCACCAACGAATCTATCAGTCGACAATACGAAGCCAACGAACCATGATAAAAATCAATTTAAAATAAAAGATCACTTTCAAAAACCATAGCTAAGTGTACCCTTTCAATCTGTATGCTTCAATCAATTTAAGTGTATCATCAGATGCCCGCATGGCATACGTTTATGCCGCATAAACCTGTATTCCGTAATGCTTATCTAAACAGCGATTAAATCGACGTCACATGTTACCCTGAATTGATTTTTACCACTACATAATTAAAGGTAATAATTATTGGCAAATAATTTATTAATTGTAAACTACAGCCAGGTAGGTTTTAATTACTAAATTTCAATTCTAATGTAAATGAAATAATATTAATTATTGATATTTTAATCTTTGCACGAAACCAAGTACGCTCGCCTCTTATGACTCCCTGGTCTAACGATATGGGATTAAGGTCAGTATTCCAGGTCATACAAATCAGATTTACACACCATGAAAATGGTAAATTGTGAAGAGCTTACAAAATGTATCACAATTTTAGCAAATAAATATTATGTTAGCAAATAGATATGATGTTTAAGTATATTATGCTTTAGGTTATGTAACTTTAATAATAGCTTTTGTGACTTTCATTAAAAACGGTCCTTTAAGCCAGCATCAATCAATAAAACGTTTCGAACGCCCGCATAGAAAACTCAAAAAGTGTAACCCTTTACACCCACACCCTCGCCCCAATCTAAAATTGTACCAGAAATATTAAAATAGTCAAAAGAGTTAAAATTAAATAGGAGGGTTAAAAAAATTAATCCCAAAACTAACACAGCTGAGACTTCACAATAACTAGTTTAGCCATGTGTGGGTTCAGTACAGTAGCTCGCTTTTTATACAAATCCGGAAATATCCAGTTTTTACGAGAAAGAATGAAACCACGGTCACGGTTAAAATCGGTTGGTTTGGAGAAATATGGAATGATTGATGTTCTATATTCAAAATAAAAGAGTGATAATAATTTGATTTTAGAATATAATTTTAGAGTCAAAAATGTTGGTGTAACCATTTGAAATGTAAAAAATATGATCTTGCTGTACTTTAAGTAGGTTGTGTTGATGATAAATAATTTTCAAAACATTCTGCAAAATGAAGTGTAATACGTTATCAATATATTTTAATTAATAAATACGGGTGATCAGGTGATATAATTAAATTGATTAACGATATAATAAAATATTCATAACAATTATGTTTACGGTCGATAAAGATAACGATTTATGTGTTTATTGAATGATAAAAACACAAATTATTTTCCTAATTCTATTTAAAGTTCAACCCAATTCAATATTGATTGGTCTTTATTCTCTTTATGTTATTAGATTCAAAATGAAACGTACCTCATATATCGTATAATTATTTTGTTTCGGTAACATGACAGTTTAATTTTCTTCTATTTTTTTTAAATGAGCAAGGCAGTCAGTGACACAACGCAGCTATTCAATTTTTATCATTCAGAGAATGAGAATCAATCAGAAACTCGTCGGACAATTCTCATGTAACAGATGTCATTTATCAGTTAAAGAATCTAAAGAACTCAATTTACATGCTCGTGTTAACGGGTTCACATTCAAATTGTAACAAAATACATTCAGTAAAAAAGGATAATTATACACAGAGCACAACACAAAGGAGAGAACGTTTTAAATCGAAATCCAAATTCAAATTTCTTTGTGACTTTGATAGCGTTTTGTTATTGCACGAAAAGCTGGCAGGGCGAGGCATGACGAACATAATTTTAAAAAATAAAAACGGTGGGGTTTTCGTTTCGATTCTACAAAAATGAACCCGCGACGACTGATTTGACGATCCGAACGGATTGTAAAACGGATATTGCAATGCGAGAAGGAGTTAGGCGCCAATTTTTTTTTATTTCTATTAATCTTTTTTATTCTAAGCTGCTAAATTTTAAATTGATTAATGCATGTTTTATTTACATCATAAATTACATTTAAGGACAGCAAATGACATTGGCAACATTCTTTATCAATTATTTATAAAGTTCTTTGTTAGAATTTTAAAGTTAGATTATTGTCTATTAATAATATGTAACGTACATATAATTACATATCGTAGTCGAGGAATACAGTCTTAAAAGTGAAGGTTTATGAAACGTTAAACATCATCAGGTCAAACATTAAACGCTGAGGTTTTTGTACAAAGAACGAACACTCAAATCTAAAATTAACATGAGTGAAAACAGAGTTGAAATGTTCCCATCCACTTGAAACTGTATTACTTTTAAGTAATTTCACTTATACATATAAACGGAGGGGCTCATTCCGGCATAATGCACTCACACATCGACCCGACCACAGATGTTATTCCATAAAATAATATTTCATGTAAAGCTCGCCAGAGGGCGGAAGGATTGAGTTCTATTTTTAAATTTTTATATTTCAACAATTCAGACACGAGCGCTCTTTGTGCCAGTTCAATTTCTGATTTCAAAAAGAACTTTTTTCAACTCGCACTTACCTACTTAAGTGAGTACTTTTAGACCCTGTTTATTTGTGTGGTAATTGTTGAATCGACTTGCTTAAATTTGGAATTAACTTTTGTTTCCTTTAGTCGCAGGAACGTACCTTACATGTACAAGACTATGAATTCTACTACGCTTAATAATAAACGAATTAGGATGTTGATGATAAGTTAACATTAATTGAGTCATTATTATTATCTTTATGAGGAACAAGCCTGGTTCCTGTTGCTTCTGTCAGCAGCCAAATTACTTGTTTTGGTCCGACAAGGGACTTACGAGCCTGTACTCTCCTCTCCCCGGGAATCGCAAATGTTGCGTTTGGTGTTTCTTATGTCCATGTTCTCATATCACGGTGTCCATTTAACCCGTAATGGCTCGTCTAATTTGTTTAGTTATATAACCAAAAAACACTGTCGTTTATTATATAAATAATTTAGCATGCTTGACAACATATTCTATTTGCAAATCAAAGTTTTATTTTATCTTCCGTTATGCCATCATATTTTGAATTATATTAGTTAAGGTGCGATGACAGTGTATTAGTTCCAACTGCTTGTATTTTTTTATTTCCACAAGATAGTTACATTATTTTAAGTCATGATTTATTAAAATGGAATTAAAGCGAACTTTTTATGCTGTCTAGAAAAAGAACATGTGTCACTCACGTTTATTCCGCTCGAGTTCGTTTGAAATTATGATAAATATACATAAGACTAAGTTTTATTTCTTTGAGAGGACCTAAAAAAATTAAGCACATCTTAGCTCATTTGCGATTATCGAAGAAAAATTTTAAAAGGCCGATTATAAACGTCAATTTGGAGTCGAGTTTCGAAATCGTTTGAACATATCCCCCGTGACCATTCATCAATTAAATCGGACGAGGACTCGTTATTAAAGCGAATAAAAAAGAAATAAATCTTGGGGCGAGTTTAAAAAGCTTCGTTTCGGAGTAAAGAATGTTGTGTACAATCTCGGTTCGGACAAAAAAGTGACAACAGATAAAAAAGAGAACACAACACAACACGGCCCGGGAACAGATTATCAGCGCTAAAAGGGTTGCTCCCGCTCTCCTTCTTTTGTTGCTTCCAAATTCAAACTTCAACTCCGTACAAGGAGGCCTTCGAATGCGAATTCTATTTTTGAATATTCTACCGAGAATTTTTAATTAATGCCGCTCCGCTGTGCTCGTATTTTTAAAATTCGTATTCTGTTTTAAATCGACTTCGATATTCAATTTTTGCGTTCGATTCCTACGTTTTTATTTTTATTTTATTTATGTTGTGCGATAATGACGTTTCGCTTTAAGTGCTTTATTTCGATTGCCGATTTTATTCCGATGTTCTCCTTGAAGGTCGGTAGTTTTAGTGATTAATGGTACAGATATGTGGAGTGCATTTTAAACAAAATATTGAATTTAATGATGTTCTGTGGAACTCTGCTTTTTATGTTTTGAATAAATCAGTATAGAAATCAGTTTCTATTTTTGGTTTTTATCATTGCTAATAACACAGTTCCTATTTACCTCTAAGCTTAACACGTGTATCATAATTTAATATAAAGTTGTATGTATTGGCATGTTATTATCTTTACGTATTAAAAACTTTAATGAATAAAATGTGTAGTTTTAGTCTAAACACTTCCCTATCGTATAATATATTAAAGATAAGTAGAATATCCATTACATGAGAACCGTTCAGTCCTTGATGTAATATGAAACTTATCGACCTTAATAGAGCCCATTTCCATTATAAAATTTTATAACCGATCGATAGGCAGTTTGGTGCTTATTGTCTGTCACAATGAGCCCTTATGAGAAACCAATAAGGTTACCACAGATTAGAAATGAACTGATGGATATTACACATGTATATACTTCTGTGATAATTTATCACCGGCCGGACGCATCAACACTGCTTTAGAATTATATACTTTTGTGTAAAAAAAAACGATAAGGCAATTAAAATTAAACAATGGCGTAGAGCATTAAGTTCTTTTATAGTCGGTGAAATTATAAAGCAATATTGTGCATAGCAGGCAATAGGATAAAGGAGAAAATGGTATTTTTTTATAAATTAATGCATGACTACAGCCCCGCCTAATGATAACGGTTCGTATTCTACGGTTAAAGTGTTTTAGTACAATGGAACTAGCAAAAGTTGTTAAAATAACAAGTAAAATTAGTTAATGTATGTGACGGATTTTTTTATCAATTGCGGGTAACTTATTATCCTTACTTCAGATATATGATAGATAAGTAAATAAAGTAGTAATAGTTTTTATTTACACTTTAATTAACAGAAATTCAAAAATTTCGTCCTTATATTATATACACAGAAATCCGCGAAATATTTAAAGATTCAAATCGCCGGATGTGAGCCAGTTGTTAATCCATATATCAAATTTGTAACCTTATAAAGTTGACAAGTAACAAAACCGTCACAACAAAGATAACAAAATAACAGCTTAAATAATAGATAAGTATGTAACTGGTACTTGGAATAGGTATTCCCGACTTAAATATCACTAGAATTATCGTTAGTTACTCTGTGAACGATCACTTATGAGTATGAGTGACCAATAAGTCGCGTTAAGGGGTCACTTGACGCATCGGACGCGCGCTGCATGCGTAAGTCGATGCCCCCGATACCAATAGGGACTGCTTGACACCTACCCGCGCTTTATGTCCATATCGTACATGAATAATTGAATTTAATTGGTACTATCACACCGTGTGGATTAATTGTTAATGGACAGTATGAACTGACGAAGAATTGGATAATGATTAAAAATATAATAATACGTACCTACTGATCGTAAATGTTTGGATATTGTCTGATGTGATTTTATAACATATTTTTTTCAGGCTAAGTTCAAGTTATTATACTTTGATAACAACATGTATAAGTAAGTTTGTAAGCACCCATTAAGTCGCATACATATATTGTCGACAATTTTTCATCCCCTAAGTGTATTAAAAAAAATCTAATTCAAAGTCATTTATTCATGTGAGTTGCTATAATACACTTTTTCACGTCATTTTTTTGATTAACTGTTTCGAAAAGGCTTACACTTTGGGAAGAAACGGCCTAAGAAGCGCAACGGCGAAAACTCTCTATTTCATAATCCTGATCAGTTACATTTAAAAAATAATTTACCTAATTTGTCTTGTAAAGAAACAGACATAATAAAAGGAAATATGACGTAAGAAAGAGACGTGAAAGTACTTATCATATTGTTGAAATAATATTGAATGTAAACCACTGTGTATTATTATCGAAGAACTCTCGATGTACACGAATACATCAGTCCATCAAACTCCAAAGTAACCATTTTCACGTGCAACCAAAATAAAATTTTAATAACAGGTTACCGGCTCATTCCGTCACTCGGCTCGATACTCCAATAGTAATCATTCGATCGTATAATGGCTTCACTTTATATTCCATTTTGGAAAATATTTGAATCGTCATGCTCGTTCTATTCCTTTGTACCGGGACCAATACGGCTGCCGTTGAATGCCTATCTGATTTTAAATTTGGAAGGCGATCGATTCGAACGTTCGATCCGTGTTCGAATTTTAACTTAATTGTAATTACGAGTTGTTCGTATGTACATGATTGTGGAGATAAAATGTTTCCATTGTCCTTCACGTTTCCTGTTCGGTTGTAATGAAGGAATTTTTTAGGCTTAGAATTGGTTCGAATTGAGTTGCGAGTTTGAAAAATTTAAACGTGTTTAAATTGTTCATTTGTTCGAACGCCCCATGACTTACCTGTGTGCGTTAACATCATAGCTATGTGCGTTTTATAGTATAACAAAACTTGATTGAAACTATCAATGTAAAATCCACTGAATTATATTATTAAATTTCACTCGATAGGCTGTTATTATTAAATTTTTTTATTTGCTTCTATTTTGGGAATCAAAGCATCTTTCATTTTTTGAGAACATCCAAGTTGAGACAAAACAAAGTGCACAAAAATAACCGTGAGATCCGAAAGATGTCTCTGCAATGAATGAATTAAACTATACACATCATTTGGAATCATTAAAAACAATGGCAAAGTAATACTTTTGGTTACTCGAATGGAATCACCTAAATAAAATGTCCAAACACTATACAAATTATTCAAGTGACTATTATTTCCAATATATTTTATCAACAAACTATGTAGCAAATTTGCACGACTTTGAAACAATGAGACAATCTAACAACAAAGCAATTTGGTTATGCTAAAAATTCAACCTTGCTAATCTAGTATATATAACAAAATCGTGTTAGTTACCTACACTATTTACAACACAAGAAAGGCTGGATATACTTTTTGTAATTTTTGGATTTGTTTTCGTCGGAAATAGGATAATAAATAAAATATGATTCGTCAATTATAAACATCCTTAAAAAAGGTTAGGTTAAGTTAATTAAGTTTATTATTCATTGACATTCATTTTCATTCATTGTTTAATGTTCCAATTATATGTAATTTTATGTAATAAATAAATAAATAAATAAATTGACTCTTAGGCGATACGAAGTTAGCCGGGTCTGCTAAGTATTTCATAATAAAGAATGTCCTTACTCCGATATTGCTTACCAATTATTATTTAATAACAATAATGGAAACGGGGTTCAAATGACCCCAGAAACAGGACCCACTCAAGATATTTAGCAGTGACCAAAGACCCCGCCCGCATGTAAACAGATCATTTGAACACGTTTACTTTACGAGTACCTACTTCATGTTTCTTCAGAGTACTCATAATATTAACTAAATGTTTAACTTACAGTTTTAACTAATATTATACCAAAGTTTGGTTGCATGTTTGTTGCTTAATCACATCAGAACGGCTGAACAGATCTGAATGAAGTTTGACATAGAGATCGATTACAGGTCGGAATAGCACATAAGCTATTTTATATTTCAGAAAAATGTAGAATTCTCATGAAATAGAAGCAGATCAATAGGTAGGTAAGTAGGCATGGGTACCAAAGTATAGCATAAAATATTAATGAAATTAAGATAATGCTTTATCACAATCCCACCCTGATGGTAAGTGGTGATGTGGTAAGTGGTAAACTTCAACAATTTGTAAAAGTCTATTTTCCTGAAATGTTTTCTATGCTAATGTAGCTTTAACGGTTAAATACACAATGCAAAATGATTTAAAAATCAATTCTGTATCCATAGTAGTGTAGTATTAGAATTTATTCGCAATCGGCTAATATACAATCTTTATATATGTAATTCTTCTGTTCGTGTGTATGTCACTAAACTTCCTAAACGTTTGTATTATTTTATTGTGTTTAAATAGATTTGAGAATGGTTTAGATTCACAATTCGATTCGATAGAAATGAAATGTATTCTAATATTATAAAGCTGAAGAGTTTGTTTGTTTGATTATTAGAACGCACCCATCTCGAGAACTACTGGTTTGAATTGAAATGTATGTTAGATAGTCCATTTACCGAGGAAGGCTATAGGCTATATAACATGACGCTACAACCAATCGCAG
>DWJN01007371.1:0-10029 GCA_018248895.1 Carystus phorcus
GATGTGGATCAGATGTGATTCAGATGTGGATTTCAAGCCATGTGATTGGTGAATCGCGGCACAGCTCGTCTCTGCTCTGCTCCGCTCAGTGAAATGTTGAACTCAGCTCGCGTAACGGGGTTCCGACGAATGCCCCCTAAAAATATCCCTATTCTTACCAACAGCATACTCAAACAAATATACAAAGTTTAGAAAAATTTCTTTGTATTTTCACACACTATAGACATGTATGTATAACCAATTTCTGAACACAATTTTAAGCTTCTGGGTCTATTGATTCTGGTTGTTGCTTCGTCTGTCAGTCAGTAACCGTTAGTTTTAGTAAATAAATTATCATATTCAGTTATATAATCTACAGTCAAGAGTATACATTTCTACCTAATTAGTGCATTTTACCATTATGTGGAATTGTGGTAGAACCCTTAACTTATGTATATGGTATATAAAAATGGTATATATTTGTACTAAATCTAAAGTAGAAACAGTCACTGAAGTTGACGCTGTCTGGCAGCCTGTCAAAGGACGATCACGCTCGACGTCACATGACCTCGATGTGACCTCAAATATATACTATAGTAACTAGATAGATGAATAAAGTTATAAGAAACTTCTATACAGTCTTAATTGAACACTGATGAAACTCACTTTAAAGTAAGAATATACTACGGACTCGTACGTTACATTGTCATCTATCCTGAAGTATTTTTGAGTAACTTTAACGGGTGTTTAAGAAAGCGACACTGATATTGATATAAGGACTTGTTCATAGCCCTCCTAATTTCTGAGAAGAGCACAATAATGTTTTTTGTTTATTTTAAATAAGAATTTACCTTAAAAGCTTTAAATAAGTACTGTTATTAGGTAAACAATTGGATTTAATAGATGAGGCCTACTTTTATGTCTGGATGAGTAGTAAAGTGAGATCAAAACGTATTTTCTTACTCTTGTGCGTAAAATAACTCTTATCTTAGATAAGTATTTTTTTACACACCTTTTTGTTTAAAAAGCCCCATATAACGTTTCAAGAATACCTCAGAAGAAACCTCTCTGGTGTTTTTATTACTTTGATGCTATAGAAACTATATCGTCTAATAAACTCCTACATGCTAGTTAAAATAGCCACAACGTTACTTAGCCGTGTGGGTATTTTAACTAGAGGGATTATTAGTCTAGCCACTATGCTAATCTATTTAAATAATCCTCCCGTCTGCGTTTAATGACTGTCATGTATGTATGCGTACTGGTAGGAGCGGCTATAGACATAAGATCCGAGGGAGAGATTTCAAATGATTTCCATATTTTATTCTTAAATATCGTCGTCGGTTTACAGTTAATCGACTGGTGTTTTTTTGTATATGGGATTGCTCGGCTATTTCAAAGTATCTTTTATAAGAGTCTTATTCTAAATATGAATTCTGAACTTTCTCCTTTCGACAGTTCTTTTCATCGATCTTGAAGCGGCTTTCTGAAACGGTGGTAAAATTTAAAATGATTTACATAAGTGTATTGAAAAAATACACACCTTGGTAAATTATTCTGAATTTCAATTTAAAACTCTTCGTCATAGCAATGATACAACAACGTCCTAATATTATCAGGGAGTATAAGATTGAATCATAAAACTAGCTTTTGATTACCATTTTACTCAGTTAAATTATCTAATCACATATCACAGTATTATTTATTAAGATATGACAAAATCCGTACAGAAACTACTACTACTAATACAGACGAAAACCCTATCCATCCATATATTGAAGGTAGGACTAGCAAGCTTGGTTTAGTTCAGAGGCACTGTATTATCTGCATTTAACTTCTATGATACGGTACGACCGCGGGGCCGGATTGCTCTCGAGCTCCCAAGAGACACTCCGAATTGTATTATGTTGCTGGATTTTGCTTACTTAGCTTCTAGTGCTTTTATCTAAATAAGTAACTTCAAATAGCTACGTTCTTGAACTGAATTTTTATGGTATGTAAGTATTGTGATTTGTAAATGATATATGATTAATATAAGACTGCATTCACAATTGATAAATTTATGGCGTGATTAAGTTTATCTTTAATTATTTCAGACCATTCTTTAACCTCACACCCTCTATTTTAATTACAAGCATCTTAGAAGGTGGAAGGTATATGACAAAAAAAATAGGGGAACCTATTATTTTCCTTTCAAATTCCTGTTTAGCTGTATAAATTCCCCTGGATGCCAAGATGCCAAAGGCCATGTGCACTGCGATGGGTCAGAAGTATGCTTTTTGCGGTAGTTTCCGCAACGTAGAATGAAATAACTCCAACAATCTTCCTCCAGCCATAAGGAAGTCGCAAATTATTAATGGTTATTCAACGCATAATGAAAAATTTAAGTTGAATGACTCTTCCATACATAACACTTCTTTCCTGTCACTTCGAAGCTTGTTTTGCGAGGTTTTGATTAAATATACGGATATGTTTGTATCGGTTAAATACGAATTATCCTCATGACACCGTTAGGAGGCCGGAAGCTCAGCTCAATGTTCGACGTGGAACGACATGACGGCATCAGCCATTTCACCAAATTATGGCTGTTAGGTCGTCGACCCACATTGCTAGGGTTTCCGCTGATGAGCTATATGAGTCGCATAGAACTTCACTGGCTTTACAACGCCCGGTGAATCGAATTAAACATGACAGTGTTTGCGTATAATTTTATCGTTCTTCGGATGCTCTCTCGCATTAAATTACTATGGGTAAATTCCAGTTACTTTGAAGTATGAATCGTTTAAGGTTATTGAACGAGTATATGATACATATTAACTAAGAAAATGCTAATGGAACGCACGTAATATGATAGTCATTAGCCGAAGTTAGAAATGCGGATGAACTCTGAAGTTAGTTTTGTCGCTAGTTCCAAAAAACGCTACCATTTGCAAGAGGCACACAAGAATGTTTAATCCATCGTTATAAGTAACTAGATAATCCAGCAAACTTTGTTTCGCCATATAAATTATTATTTTAGAACTATTTTGATAACCATAAAAATGCTTAAAGTGGGTCAACCTTAAAAGCTAGACACATATGCTGTCGCGGACTTTTATTTAGAAAATTTAGAGGGGAACAATATTGTAGTACATAATTTTTTTGTAACTTTACCGTTTACTCAGCGTACGCAAGGAAAGCACAAAATTTTGCCGATTTCGCAATATTTTTTATTGCTGCACATCTCCTATTCATCTTAGCGAGATGCTCTATAGCCTATAGCCTTCCTCTATAAATGGACTATCTCACACTAAAAGAATTTTTCAAATCGGTCCAGTAGTTCCTGAGATTAGCCCGTTCAAACAAACAAACAAACTCTTCAGCTTTATATATTAGTATAGATATAGATTTTTATTAATTCTTCATAATATTCACTTCTCAATCTTTGTCTTAAAACCTTCTTTCTTTATTGTACCGCCTTCGTAACTCTGCATCTTCCAAAGGTTGACTGTGAGAGAATGCTAATAAGCATTAAGTCCACCTATTGTAACATATTGTTGAAACAATAAAGGATAAATAAATAAATAAATGATAAAGACATCCAGTTATAGAAGTTATGGCGTAGAAATGGGCAAGCAATAAGTTTAACGCTGTTCAGAATTCATAGTCTATAACATGGTAACAAAAAAAGAAACCTATACAATAAGCAAAGATTACCACAAATAAACAGGAGAAAAGAGTGATAGTCATAAGTAATAGAAAAGAAAGGTAATATTAAACACTAAACTCAAAAAAAATAAATCCACGTTTTTGTGAAACCTCTCATACAGATATTTATTTTTGTAGAGACATTTTTTCAAGAAAATTCTTATTATTTTATTCTTGTTATCATAATATGCGTTTTTTTTAAATAGTAATGTGTCTTTTACTTCGCACGATTTCTTGCGTTGTTTCTCCACATGTACATATAAATTTCACACAACTTTTTTATTTAACTAGCCGATAAACAAGTAGACTTAGCCACATGATCGTTGGTGGTCACCGTAGTCAATAGACATCAACAAACACCGAAGGCATTCATCATCGATGTGTTTCCAGCTAAGTAAGAAGAGTAAAACAAGAAAATACTGGCTCTCGAGATTTTTTTTTTCCTTTAAGTTAATGCTTGACGACGATGATGATGATAAGTGGTGAGAACTCTTAGATGGTAGACAATTTATTTATTTACTTAATTTTTTACAATCTTTTTTTTTAATTTATTATAAGACGACGAATCGTTTGGTGGCAGACTCAAGTAAGAGGGAAGTAGTTAGTCAGTCAGGCCTTCGACTTTATAGAAAGAAAATAAAACCAATAATAATATTAATGATATACCTAATCCTTGCGTAATGGCCTATTTACAAAGCGGGGCCGACTTCTATCGCCTCTTACGATACCTTAATCTGTCGAAAACAAGGAAACTTGAGTAGGTTTTCTTTACTGAAGCATGTGATAATTCCTTAATAGGTTTGAGCTTTATAATTTCGATGTCAGTATATGATTTGAACTCGGATACACCGATTGAATAGGCAACGTTCAAACCACAACCTACCATTGCGTATGACATAAGGCCACCAATGAGGTTTTATTTTATGAAACATGATAAATATTTGTTTAGCTCATGGAGTCATTGTAACTAGATGGTTCTGTGTTCGAAATTGGACCGTAATTTACTTTGTCGAAGGTCTACTTTCTGTTAAATTATTTTCTTAATAAATATACTTGTATGACATAGCGTACGAAACTTTGCTTTCCGTCTTGATTCGTGTAAACTTTAACTATGATGCATTGGTCATTTAAAACCTAATAGAAAATTTTGATTTTCTATTCGACTAAGGTCGCTAAGTTTGGGTCTCACACCATATGTCCATTCCAAATCGCAAAATTTGTATCAAATTTTGTAGCAAGGTCCAATATTTAGCTGTCTTATTTACTTTATGTTACTATGTAGTTGCTAGTTTGGTATTATTCGATAAATTTCTAACACAAATCCACGCAAATTAAATTAGCAAGTTATTTTAGACTTTATTGTTTTGTTAATTGAGTTATTTTTAGTAAATATGAATTTCTCTCATTGGGCGATAGTGCCAGGACACTAAATAAGACACAGACTGTGTGCCTTGGCATTTATGTTAAACGCCATTTAGTGATATGCTTTCTAAGAGGTATTTACGATCTTTGTACTTAATATCAATATTTCGACCCATTAACATGAGTCATTGTCACCACGAGACTCAAATATACTTATGAAATACAAATATTGCAAATACGTGACTAAGTTGATAAGCTTATGAACGTTTGCCCTTTGATGATATTGCATTACATTCGTGTTTCAACTCGAGAGATCTCCTTTTCCGTAACAAACACATGCGTATGTTACCTCCATCGAAAAATTTGGAAGTTAACACGATACCAGAATTATAAACTAACTAGCAGACCCGGTCACGCGTTGCTGGATTTAATTACCTTACTAAAAATAATCCTTTGTAAAATATTAAAGAAATAATTTGCAATAAAATAATATTGCGACTCTAAATTGAGATGTGAGCTATCCTATCATTCAAGTTGGATCAAATTTGATTAAAATCGGTTAAGTAGTTTAGGAGTCCATCGCGGACAAACACCTTCACACATACTTTATATATATCAAGATAGATTTGTATATCAATATACTCATTCCCAAACTCGAGTCCAATAGAGCTAAGGAAAATGTAAGTTGTTACTTAAAAATACATAAGATATATTTACTAAAATTGTCACGATATGTTATCCACGAATCAGTGTACTCCCTTAAACGCATTAGGGATCTAGGTTAACGATGTGCAGTGTTTACTTTAAACGGTGTTGTATACTTAACATAAACCTCGTTTAACCGTATCGCGCTGTTTACATACCTAAGTGGTGCTTAGCGATACGGCAACACCATCTTTAGGTGTCATTTCCACTAATTCAATTCATTGTGGTTCTATTCCATCTACACTTGTACGTAAAGGGAGTGTTCATTATCACTACGGTCTATGAACACCTACAAACAAAATAATAAGAGTAGATGTAGTAAGATATATAATGTAGGTGGAGCTTTAACGAAGCAAAGTATCTCGCTATGAAAAAAAATCAAACTTAATTCCTTTACTTCGCGTAGATACATACCTATACCATATATCAACCTAATTATGGATGTTTTGCTTCTGCCACCGTTTTAGAAAGGTGTTTTAGTAAAAAACTAAACAGAAAATTAAAGTCTACACTATACACTAGATTGTGCTATTATGAAAATTATTAACCTTAAACAAACCTACCCATTTAACAGTTAAACAAGTTACGCATTTAGTTTTACTTATATAAAAAATAAGTTATTAAGTGACGGGAAATATGGGTGATGATTGTGGTATTAATAAAATATTGGTCATTTAAGTATTTTAAAAATAGAAACGGTCCTTATATTGAGCCTTACGGAACACGCATCGGGCCCTAAGATCTAAATAATTTATCTACTCTTACACATACTTTGAACTCTCCTTTTAAGAAGAATTATCCGAGATCAAGTGTCTGGTCTCTACTTTAGACCATTGCGACCCAGTTTCAAAAGCAATGTTATATGTTCTATACAATCAAATGCCTTAAAAAGATCACAGTATATATAAATAATATTCTTTGATTCTCCTCAGTCTTCAAAATATTTTTAAGAGCCTGCGTCTGCAAATGATGTAAAACCGTATTGCTCAGGAAATATTGTCTAAACAAATATTTACTTTGTGATGAGATAATCTGTATTGATCTATATGTATAGTATTATAAATAATTTATAATCACAATCACATAATTTAGTGGTACCAGATTAATAACATTAGTAATTAGACTACATTACATTAGTAATTCACAGAGTCATATTATACGAGCAAAGGGATTAGCATTTCTTGTATATATTTTTTTAAAATTTACAGTTCATTTAAGATCCGCATTTCATTAATTTTCTCTTTGTATCACATGTCATACATGTCGCCTGTACATGCTCATACAATAGCATTTACTGTAGCATTAATTTTTTTCGAATGTATTTCAGTGACTTTGTTTACATCTCCCTTTAATATGTTATTATTATATTCATGAAACTCTGGAACGTTCTCTCCCACTGTCTACTCCGGTTTGTCAACACGTAATACATAAAATGCACCTTCAGCTATATCCCCTAGCCGAGTCGCAAACTTTAAACGAGTTTTAGTTTCTTAAGACTATCCATCTTCAGTCTTAGGACATGTGTCGTCGTAAAATGGATTACATTTATGTTCATTACAGTGAGAGAAGCGTGATTAACATGAAATAGGTACATTTAAAGGAACCGACTTGTTTGTTTTAGGTTTAAACTGTTAATTATTAATTCTCTCTTTGAATAGTTAATATAGTTGCGCAATGTCTCCTTGGAACAGATTCTGCTTTAAACCAGAATTTAACGAGTCAAATTCTACCCTAAGGACTTTAGATTTCTCGAGTACTTAGAATATGTATTACCTACGTTTAAACTGGATACTTTCCGTGTGTACTGTAGTGTGATCTAAATCACAGTTATCATCCATACATACTCATGCACTAGAGATATTATTGTAGTAACAAGTATTAATAAATCTACTTTGGAAGGGAGCAAGCAGCCAGTGGTATGGTACCAATATACGATTTTAGTTAGTGTTCTGTTTCCTATATAGAATTACAAGGGATGGAAATTCGATTAATGATGTAGGAGTAAACATACATAACTTCAATACAAATAGTATCATATAAAGACGCACTGTTCGTTTTTATTCAATTAATTAGCTGTACTCAGCGCGCTTCGCTTCAGAAAAAAAAAGAAGAGTCAGCATATATCAACCATGTGTCCAATTGATCAGTAAAATTCAGCATTTTCAACTGTAACTCATTAACGATGTGACCGATAGATATAATTGTGGTATCTTCATTCTGGTAATTCTTCAGACAATCCTGAACAAAGTTACTAAAGATGTCAATACTCTATCTCCTACCATTTCAGAGTCTATAAAGGGCATACAGACAAACATTCATTTTTATATATTAAGAAGAAGACATATAAGTTAAAGCTTGACGTCGACCCCAAGTAACGGTAATGCTGAAGAAGTTGTGCTAAGATTGTGAACGCATTAACTTAGTATTATTTACTCTCCTCTTGAAGACTCCCATATCGTAAGTGACCGAGAACGCCAATAAGTTACGATAAAGGTTGATTTTTAAGTCTCCATATGCTGATTTATCAATCGTCATCTTGGAACTCTCATAACCTATTTGTAATAATATTTTCGGCGATAACAGCGGACCACTCGTAAAATATCAATTTTAAATAGCTAATAGTGTCTGTTAGTCAGCTCGCGTAGGCGACACGTAGGAATCTATCAATCATTCAAACTTGTCATTGGTCACGTCACGCCGCTATGACACGGGAATTCCACAAACCCACGTGATCCGATTCAAGTAGCTATTTTTGACACTTTAATTTACTATTAGCTTCACGTTTGGAAAGAAAATAGTTATTTTTGGCATTTCTTAATAAATTCAGTCGACACCAACTGTTCTACTTTTTGCTATGTAGGATAAGTTGATTTGTGTACTTGCTTACAAGTATTACTTGTAGGATTGATAGATTAGGAAATATGCTTTTTCGCTTCCATGGAATGTAATCGCAGCTCTCACTTGTTTCAATGCTGGACTAAGCCTCCTCTCATAATTCAAGGATAATGGCCGTATTTCGCCACGCTATCCAGATGTCTATCGATAGTCTCGGTACATCTTTAAGAACATTGAGGGTTCAAATATGCATCTTCTTACATCTTAATTTATGGAACTGGGAAACTCATCAATTTCCAAAATATAATACCTACAAACGTATAATAAAGTTAGTTTATGCTGGAGGAAAAATAGTTGGAAACATTACCAATAGTATGAAAGAAAACATTCACTGCAATTTATTGATAAACAAGATAATCCTTTGTCCAAGCGAACACGCACGTCTTATTGATGCCATTATATTTTCTGTGGAGCTCGGATTTGTTTTGGTTACCAATACCAGATTTCGTTTATGGAACATGTCCATTGATGATTGAAATGATGAGCTACATCATCAGAATAATAATGTTTAAAAATTCTTCGACTACAAGCACCGTTACAATGTTTCCTCGATATTACTTACTGATGATGCTCTGTTTCGGGACAAAACTCGTATAGGTGATGGTATAAAGGTGAGGGTATAAAGTACTTTTATATATAGTAGGTAACTGCACGATTCCTTTGTGGAAGGGAAGTGCTACGATGTCTAAGAATACTCCAATATGACCTGGTCCTCACCCTTGTCAAATGCAATTTCTATTTTCTGAATAAAGATTGTCTAATAAACGTTTCAGAAATTGATTTGACAGAGTTAATTTAACATGTCTGCTAGTTCAACAACATTTTGATAGCTCTTTGAGAAACCGGCGACTATACTAATTCGATTGAATGATTTATTTATTTATTCTTTGTTGACCTCAAAAAAGTGGTACAAATGGCGGACTTAATGCTAAATAGCATTCTCTTACAGTCAACCTTCAGAGAATGGTTGAAGGCGGTACAATAACCAATTATATATTATATAGAGTTTAAGAGAGTAATAGCACAAAAGATAGATAAGTCGTTCAATATGAGCCCAAATTCGCTTTCTTTAGACAAGACCCGTGGTATGCGAGTACCAATGACGTGTTGCAAGCTCTTCCCAGGGAAGCCTACGCCGTAATTACGCAGCGCCACTTTTCGAGTGACACGTTAAACAGAGCGCTGAGTAAGTTCATTTGCATACGCCCTCTCGAATATTTCAACTAGTGATATTTCGTTAACGATAATAGGTTACCCGCCGGTTTCTCAAAGGCTGATCAACGAAACATTAACTAATAAACTGTCAAATCTATTGTCAAACGTTAAGAGTGTCATTTGATTTAAATAATCGATCAGTTTTACGGTGCAAATTTTACTCCTAATCGTTTCTCAAATGCGATT